>LPNX011020773.1:42500-65746 GCA_001517045.1 Pseudotsuga menziesii | reverse complement strand
CATGGGAATTGGTCGATGTACCAAAAGATAAGGATGTAATCAGTGTCAAATGGGTCTATAAGACAAAGCAAGATGTTGATGGGAATGTGCAAAAGCACAAAGCAAGAATGGTAGCAAGAGGGTTCACACAGCAACCCGGCATAGACTTTAATGAAACGTTTGCACCTGTTGCATGCATGGATACAGTCAGAACAGTTTTGGCCATTGCTGCACAAAACAAATAGCATGTTCATCAAATGGAAATCAAGTCGGCATTCTTAAATGGCTATCTAGAAGAGGAAGTATATGTGGAACAACCACAAGGGTATGAAGTTCCAAGTCAAGAGCACAAAGTGTACAGGCTGAAAAAGGCATTATATGGTTTGAAGCAAGCTCCTAGAGCTTGGTACAGTCGGATTGATTCCTATCTCATTGAAAATGGATTTCACAGAAGTGAAAGTGAACCGACTTTGTACACCAAAGTCGATGAGCAAGGTAAGATGTTAATTGTCTGCCTGTATGTGGATGATTTAATATTTACTGGTGATTATGGCATAGTAGATTTTAAAACAGTCATGGAAAGTGAATTTGAAATGACTGATCTGGGGCTTATGAAGTTTTTTCTGGGCATTGAAGTTCAGCAGTCTGAGAGTGGTATCTTTATATCACAATCTAAGTATGCAAGTGAAGTTCTAAAAAGGTTTAACATGTCTAAATGCAAGTCAGCCCCAACACGAGTGATAACAGGTTTAAAATTAAGCAAGGATGATGACGGATCCACTGTAGATCCTACGCTGTTCAAGAGGCTTGTTGGCAGCCTTATGCATTTGACAGCAACAAGACCAGACATTATGTATGGTGTAAGTCTGATCTCAAGGTTCATGGAGTCACCAAAAGACTCACATTGGCAAGCAGGTAAAAGAATTCTGAGGTATGTAAGTGGCACAAAAGACCTTGGTATTATGTACTCAACTTCAGAAAATTTTAAACTCATTGGTTACACTGACAGTGACAATGGAGGAAGCGTAGATGACAGGAAAAGTACATCTAGATACACATTTCATTTCGGTACAGGTGTTGTTTCATGGGCTTCAAAGAAACAGTCCATAGTAACTCTATCTTCAGCTGAAGCAGAGTATGTCGCAGCAACAAGTGCTGCATGTCAAGCTGTCTGGATGAGGAGAGTCTTAAAAGACTTGTCACAGAACCATCAACAACCGACAACAATCTTCTCTGACAACAATTCAGCCATAGCATTATCAAAGAATCATGTGTTTCACAAGAGAACCAAGCACATCGACACAAGGTTTCATTTTATAAGAGAGTTGGTAAACGACAAGGAAATTTGTTTGGAATTTTGCAGGTCTGAAGACCAACTTGCCGACATCTTCACAAAGCCATTGGCAAAGGACACATTCCAGTATCTGCGCAGTTATCTTGGAATGACAAGTACTCTACAATGAACTCTGTCATAAACAGAGCATGTCTAAGCTCTATCATATTTTGTAAATTTTTTGTTTTAAAAACTCCATCTGCTTATAATTAAGGGGGAGTGTTGGAAAAATGTAATTACTCGCAGATCTCTACTTGGCTTCCAACCGACTCTATCAGAGTCTGGATAAACCAAGAACTTGTCTGTCAGCCTGACAAGAAGGAAAAGTCCACAAGTAGGCAACTTAATTCAGTCGAATTTATTTCAGAAGCTAAGTTGTTAGGTAGATAGTTATTGCAGTGTTTAATGGAAAGTAGGTCGGCAAGTAAGTCGGCCTATGCTGAAGCAATTTTCAGAATTGCCTATAAATAGAAGATGCACATTGTAAATCAAATGAGAGAGAGATATACAGTTACGCAAACCAGCAGAGGACTCAAGGTGTGGAAGTGAAGTCGAAGCTCAAGCTTCTGTGCATGAGATTTAGTCGAAGAGCTGAAGCTCTGTAGATCGACGAGTTTGTAACAGACAAGTTTGTATTACTTTGTAATTCCGCATAGTTAATATATGAAATAGTTTGTGGTTGAATTCATGATTATTTGGCCGCACATATTTCCAGATTTACTTCTGTAAATGTCTTTTACAATTACTGATAAGTAAAAGAACAAGAACCCATAAAAATCTCTCCGCGTGAAAGCTCAAGTTTTATGGCAATTTGGTCTACTCAAATCCTCCTACATATTCGGGCATATGTATTTGATAAGTTATTTGGATTTGTAAAAGTGGGTAGTTTACTTCATCTTACTCACAGGTAAAATCATTTGTAATTTCTTGAGTCTTTAGACTAAGAAACATATTCTGCACAAACTTGGTCGAAGCTCCCAACCTGGTCAAAGGTCGAAGCTACTAAGTTTGTGTCAGAGCTACCAACTTGGTCGGAGCCACCAACTTGGTCGCAGCTATCGATTTGTGTCGAAGATCCCCAATCTTGGTCGAAGGTCGAAGCTTCCGAATCTGGTCAAAGTAAAAGGTGGTCGCAGTAAAAATCCCGTCCGAGTGAAAAAGTAAAATTATTTTTAAATATAAACTGAGCTCTAAACCCAAGTTTAGACGGCTCGGTTTTGGCTATCATAATTTGAGTCCACTTGCTCGTAGCCTTGTTTGTACCGGACCTGCAATTTTCAGAGTAGTTTGTCATCTGGAGCACCGTCCATTTCGAAGTTTGAAGAGAACCACATGGATTCTGCTTTTTTACAGAGAATCTCAGCACAATTTGCACAAGGATTAGAATTAAATTCGAACACATCCGGTCCCTATACGCATATACGCTAGGATTTTGCAGTTCCGAAAGGAGCGGGGAGATAAATCAACAGAGAAATGTACAACATTCTTATTGTCTTGTCAAAATTCAGTTTTCTTGAGTTTTTCACATGCGTTATTTTGAGCTGAAATCATGCTCTCTTTTTTAAGAATTCTGATGAATATCCTGAATGTTAAACAGATCTCCATGTTTAGAAAGTCAATATTTATATATTTCAAAATTTAAGCTTTATAGATCTCTAGTCGGTTTTTGTGTCTGCGGTGTGCGGAAGTTGGGATGAATTTCGAAAATATTGCCAGCATATTTGTTATTTGACCAGGTTTATATCGGTGCTCCATTTTTATCTACGATCTTTTTGTATTTTACATGTGTTGTTTCTCTATTTTGTTAGCGTTTGAGACATGCGAGTTGTTGCTTATAGCCTGACCATTAATGATTTCCTTTCAGTTTTCAACTTCCTCCAGTTTTGCTGGGAAAAACAGTCTGAAGATTGCAAATGGTAGAATTTTGTTTTCAAGTGTCACACGACAGTTGTATAGTTGTATTTTAGGTGTCAGCATTTGTAAGGGTCATCCTATTTTCTATAGAGCAAAACCTTTAGGTTTTAATGTCGGTGATGGATTCTTTCCATATATGTAAAAATTTTATATCTAAACAAATAGTGTGGACTGTGATTTGTGTTCTAGTTGTGCAAGGTAGAAACCATTTATTAATGAATTAACGTATGCATAGATATTTTCAAGAGGCTTTCAATGACATTCCTTTGAAGAACACTGAGGTACTGAGGTACTGTAAACAATGTTTCCTATAATTCAGGTTTGAAGTTCGCTTGGTTAGATATTTGTTGGTTAACCAGTAATTCAGAGCGCTTCCAATCAAATAGACTTTATCTTTTGTGACTTTAAAAGGAAATCAAATAGACTTTATTTTTTGTGACTTTAAAAGGAACTCCAGAACCGATCACATGCCTGCAAAAAGGTTGAACTCTTCTACAATCTTAATGGACATTCCTCAAGAATCAATCGTGTGGAACACATATCCATTCGCGACTTCCACCGAAAATGGCACTTTTGTTTTTTCACAGCTTCCTGAAAAGACAAGATCAATCAATCTCGAGCATCAAAGATCACTCGATGAAAGGTCATTGATTGAACTTCAGTCCGCTAGCTTAATTTCTACACGTCCATCATCGAGGACTATGGAAACAATTAAAATCTTAAATGAAGGTCTACTTTTATCAGCTCAGAAACACATGTCAACTATAACCAGGTTTTACTCTTCTCGAAATCCATCCTATTCCATCCCTTGTTGTATTTCAGCTCTAGCTAGGAAGAATTTAAGATATTTCATTACTTAGTCTGGTACAAAGGTTCTTTTGTAAAAAGGCATGGATCTTTAAAATAATTCCTCTCACAAGAAAAGTGTCTTTTGTGAACCGGATTGTTTTCCTAGAGGATAAACATGTGGAAAGTGAATTCTCTGGTCCCTCCCAGACCATGAACCACTATTTAGTTGTCTTCTAACAAAATTTCTACCATCAAGAGCCCTCGCAGCTTTGAGCCTGAGCCTGTTATCAGTCAAAATGGCAATGGCAGCTCTCCGTCCAAGTGCTGACATTCATTATGTCTATGTAAAAAAAGACAATTAAGATTGAAGTGGCCAAAACACTATAGATGCACATGACCATTAATACATGATCTCTAGACTAGCCTGATATATTTTTATTTTGAGTTTTGGGTTGCACACACAACTATGTGCATTGCAACTCACATGTCACATGCGACTATCTACATTGCAACCAGGGTGTACATTGCATGTACATTGCATACACGAGTTCTCTTTCTCTTTGAGAAACCAGCTAGACGTGTTACTACATTTACTCTCCCGCTGTGCATGTACATTAATTCGACATTAAAAATTTAAATCGTGATTAGATGAGATTAGTTGGATGTCCTTCTTTGCATAGATCCGGCACCCACATGCCCCAGCTTGGTCCCGCATTCTCATATAACGCGGTCCGATACAGATATTTTCATCTAATATGTCCGTGGATGTGGTTGTGGATGTCCTTATTTGCATAGATCCGGCACCCACACGCCCATGTGGTCGTAATCCCCCAGTCGGTTGCAGTTGTACTGGTCGTAATTGATATTGAGGTCGTGGTTGTTCGGCTGATTGCAACTGATAAAAGTTAGGGTTATAATAAGAAGGGTAAGCATGAGGATAAAACCCATTATATCCATTCATATGGGCACAGGATAGAACCCATTATATCCATTCATATGGTTATAGTAAGGAGCTTGTTGTGGCGGTGCAACATATGGCGCATATTGAGCTTGCTG
The DNA here is from genome assembly GCA_001517045.1 of Pseudotsuga menziesii. Lineage (NCBI taxonomy): Eukaryota > Viridiplantae > Streptophyta > Pinopsida > Pinales > Pinaceae > Pseudotsuga > Pseudotsuga menziesii. The sequence continues at coordinate 60,675 of LPNX011020773.1, read as the reverse complement.
TGGCGGTGCAGCATAGGGTGCATATTGAGTTGCAAAATTATAAGGGTATCCAGAATTTGTCATTGTAGCGAGATGACTCAGGTGCGCTTCTCTTCTCTTCGCTAGAAAGAAAGTTATGAAGAGCGGGAACTGACCTAGTAAGATCACAATAATAACTGCACTTTGAGAAAATAGACAGTTATATCGCCGTCGACAACAGATTGAAAAAATTTAATAATGGGAAAGCTCACTTTAGCTGAAATGAGAGAACAAGAAATCTTTCGAGCGCAGAAACCTCCGATGATAGCCACTGTTCCAACATGCTAAATGTTTCCTTCCACGCTACTTATTTATATCTTTCATACATATGTAGGTGAATTTTTTGTTGGTCGGCCTCATAAAGGCACAGAGATGAAAACCAATTTAAAGTCGGTGAAGCCCACCAGTTAGGACCGAAAGGTGGGTGGACGTCCCGGCGTTAAACCAACTAATATTGGGTTCGTCCAAACTAATATTGGGGTCCATCTAATCTACCACCCAAGAATCACCCAAGAATAAGAATGCCATGGAGTAGATCACTTAAGGGGGCTCTCAAGCTATTGTTGGACGAAAAGGTACTTCAAAACCACCCAACACATTCATTGGTAACCAAAGAGATATTGAAGAGCCTTTTGAAGATCTATCGGCAAGGATTGAATTTCAAAGCTATTCCGGGATTGTGGTGACGTTATTTCAATCTTTTTTTGAAGGTTCGAGTTCAAATCATATGAGGGCTTACATGTGTTTCATGATTGACATGCTAGTACCAACTCATTCCCAATTGGTAAATAAAAATATGCTATATTATTTTTTAAATTAGCATAATTACATAATATAGAGTTTTCACATGAAAAAATCTTAAACCCAACATCATCCAACTAAAATATACCAAATCTCAACCTTAAACTTACAAATGAAAATGATGAAATTATTGTGAGGGATTCATTCATTAAGAGGTCTAATACAAAATTTTAGAAACACCACATAGCCCTCATGTATTTCACTTGCTAGAACATTAGAGATCATTATTTCTTCAATAAGGCCAATTATCTAATATTTTGGATTATAGGGCTAGGATGTTTGACTATTAAAGGGTGGATTTAAGTAGAAACTAGATCAAAGATAATAATATTTCAAATAAAAAATTGGCTTCCTTGTTTATTGACCCCAAAACTAGAACACATCTTTCAATGACAAAGAGATGAATTTGCATGGACTTGTGCACATTTCAACCTTTTATAGGCCACTAGATGGATAGGTAGCTCATGATGTTTGAAAAAAAATTGTGTAATAATAAAGAGGTTCCATTGCATTTTGTTAGAAAATTATGGGCTGAGTTTGTTTTAAGTTAGCCTATCAACTACTTTGACATTCATGAATTCAAAGGGGTGGGTCGTGATTCTACACCAGATCAAGAAAATTCCAAGCATGACCCATTAAGAGGGCCTCACCCTCCTAGGTAGAGGCATAAACGTGCTTCCTAGTATCATCCCATTTCAGATAATACTCACCAAGCCCAAACATCCATTTCAACTCTAACTTGTAGCTTATTACAACATTATACATTCATTGCATTATCTCATCGGGAAAGATCTTCGAGTGATGGTGGAGGAGGGGTTGGTGCTTCCCTACATTCAAAAGAGGTTAGACAGGAGAGTTCACACCAACTTAGTTCTTATCATCCTCATTGATGCATGATGTGTGGGAAAATTTGTTATGGGGTGATCTAGGCTCATACACATGACTATTTCATGGAGAAGGTTAGGATACAATAATATCTGTTTACTTTAGTGAATATATATTAATGTCATTATTCCCTATATCTAATTATTTTCTATGTGCAATTTCTATGATTTGATAAAACTCCCCCATCACCAATAGATGTGTTAATTCCAATTTCCTTGACTAGTGCAACTATTGCAGTAACATGTTCACTAGGCTTTCCTCACACACAAGTATTATTCAACCTTGAGCAATAGTGAATTATTTATCTTGCTAGATATTTCAATAATCAATATAAAATACAATGATTACTGATAGCACTATTATGTTTCCACAACTTGGCATATCTAACATACAACACCCATCACCACCTAGTGTGTACACATCGCTTTGATCATATGCATAATGTGTAATGTTAAATTTTCTTTTAATTTGTTATTTTAGTTGTTATATCTTATTTTGGCTAATTTTCATGTCTTTTCATTAATATAACATATTCAAAATCTATATGTAGGCTTCACAATTTATGTATAGTTCACTACATCCATCTTTCCCTTTATGTTCATCTCTTACACCTTTCCTCCCATAATATAGCTTGAGTACGGTACTGGGCACCGTGCCCCACCTATTGGAATTCCTCCCTTTGTAACAAACCGAATCTCCTCTTTGCCTTTCAATTATTTATCATAAGTTTTAATCTTATAAGTGTCTAAACAAGGAATTAGTATTCTTCCAAACTACAGGGTCAATGCAAGAAGATGAGGGACCTTTTAGATGCAATCCTAGTTTTCAAAAACAAGATCACGTTACCAAAAAATATAACGCATTTCTGCTACATAGCACTTGCTATCGTTCAACCCGAGGCTGACATGTCATGGGACATGTAGGATAGGAAGCCATATCGCATACGCATTATATAACTACAAAACGCGCTCGCAATATGTAGTTATAAAACGCGTACGCAATTTGTAAAACAAAAAAAAATTAAATACACAGGCCCAAAACCCGGGGCCCATTTTAACAATCAAGAACGCGAAAACGAAGGCCAATTGGAGCATTTTGGAGCAATTTAACTGCTGGGGATTGTTAGAGGAGCTGATTTAGGTTGAGGGGATGAGATTTCATTGGTGAATTGTCATCCAACAAGGTAATTCAATCACCCAAAGCATTCTTTTTTTTGTCAATTTTTAACCTATAATTTTGTTTTTTAATAGAATAATCAATCCAACAACTCCCAAGCTAATGTTTGATGGATTCAAACTAAAATAGGCTATAATAATAAAAAACACCATGTCTAATAGATATTCAATGTTCCAAAAGGCTAGAAATATATAAAACAAACACAAGTATAAACCCAACTTGCATAGAATTTGATGGACAATGCAAAGTTTGAATTGGGATACTAGTGAAAGTGCCCACCTATAACATGCATAGTCAAACCTTCAAATGCAATGATTGTGCTAGAATTAACACAAAGTGCAATAAAATTTAGAAATTATTTTCATAGATAGGTGAATTCCAACATTTTAAGATACATAGTGAATGAGGGATCGAAATGTAACAACCAATATAATCATCAAAATGGAAGAAAGAGGAAATTGTGATCCAAATATGCAAGTTGGACCCTCATCTTGATTAGAATTCCATATTTAACAATTCTTTGACACAATAAAAAACACATATGAATATAGGAAGGGATTGTAATTTATAGAAGAATATCAATACTCAACAATACCATGTGAATCCATCGACCTATTCATTCTGAATGTCCCAGACATACATAGAGTCATATACAACAACTGGAGTAAATTTATAAGCTATAAAATCTCACAATAACATTTAATTCAAGAGATCTACTTGATCCTGAGAGTTGAATGAACGACAATTTATAGAGTCATAATCACCACGAAATGTTGAGGAAAGGTGACCACTCCATACATCATATGCCTGAAATGTGGATTGGTTTTTTACATAATATCAACTTTCTGACATTTGACTAACCATATCCCTAGATCTCCCAAGGGATTATCCTATAAACATAATAAAGAAAATTAGAAACATGTGAGACCCTAGGTCTCCTTGAGATCCCTTGATCTAGCAAAGACATAAATGACTTTACTCAAACAGTCTATGCCCCTGCATCACTAGGTTTATCAACCATTTTTTTAAATAGCAAAAACAATGGATAATATATTTCTACATGTCGAGTCTCTAAGCTCATCTCCAACCAATTGTAGTCTAGTCCACAAATTCTCCATTTTCCATGTAACTTTTGGTTGGTTTCCATGGTTATACAACAATGGAAATGGTGAACACCCATGAACTACCTAGAGTGTGTCGTGAGAGTCTTCCCAACCATGATCGAGTCAATTATATTTAGAGGATATAGTGGCAGCCTTGTATCACCGCTTTTCTTGCCTCACATGTCCTAATAGTCCCTTGCCCCTTTCTTTTACATATCCAAGGGACGTAAAGGCCAAAACATTTCCAAATAGCACTCCTAAATTCAAAGAAGTTTAAACCCAAGTGTGCATGGAAAATTCACCAATGAGGGTGAAGAAGTGCCTTAACTTCTAGAAATAAGTTGAACGAAACTCACTATTTAATTAATAAATGTTTAATTTTAAGTTTTAAATGTATGTAAGTGAATGCCATTAAATTGCTTGTAACTTGAGTTTTCCTTAATTTACATTTTCAATTTTGAAGAGATGTCATTATATACCATGTATACGTTTGTAATTATTTCCTTATTGATTTTTTTATTGTAGTTATGGCTATGGACACCAATGCTGAAATATTGATTGAGCTTGCCCAGTTGAGAGGTCTCGGTACTGCTTTTAGTGGTGGTGATAGGATTCAACGTTCACTTGCATCCACTTTGGATGCAATTGTTGAGACTATTACATTGTCAAACAACATACTATATGATATTACTTGATATAGAGAAAGAAAAAGAGGTGAGTACACTGATGGGCTTAGCTATAGTGCAATAAAAAAGTTGAAAATTACCAAAGAGCATATATTTTCATTGTTTAGGGACCCTCGCTCGGGGGAAATCCAAAATGCAAATAGGCCACATATCTCTATCGAGTGGTACACATATCAACCATTTGTTGATAACTGGATGGACAGATGGTATATGGTTTTTGATATGCCACCACAAAACAACAGGGAAATCCCCTTGTATTTCCTTCAGAAGATGTATGCAGAGTTTGTGTTGGGTAAACATGTAAACTGTTTTGATATATTGGCATTTCAGGGGATCAGTGAGGGGATGCCCCAAAACCGACCCAATTCTAGGCTTCGAGATGTTGATCACCCTATCCCTGCACCTCATAGGTAGTTACCTGGGATAGATGTCCCACCTGTACATCATGTTATTCCACAGACACGTGATGCATTTTTGAGTTTGGCACGGGCCGTTCTTCGCCATAGAACTATGGTTCAACATATGGGTGAGGAAGGAACATATGTCCCTGGTGTGGTACATACACCAGGTCATCATGGTGCAGGACCATATTCTAGTGCAGTACCACCCACTAGTGCAGTACCCCCATCTACCACACGACCATCTACTAGTGCAGCACCATCAGCACATTCCCAACCTACTTTTGAGCCTCACGAGTGCACATCGTGTGGTCGTCCATGCTATGGTCTTTCGTCAGATGTTGTCTTCAGTGGGTTTTTTAGTGATGTATGTATATGGTTAATTGTAATAAATTCTTCATTTATTTTCCTCTTTGTACACATATGTATAGTTTGAGATAATATATTAATTTTGTGAACTTGCAGTTGATGCTTTATGATGGCAGCGACGCCCCAGAGTATCATGTTCCACACTCTACATAAAGGCATGACATTCCATCCACTGATCCCTTGGTTGGTGGAGAGATTCCTATAGCACCCATTGTCGTATCTCACACCGAGGTAAACATTTTAAAATTTCAGTTTTTTAATACTTTTTAATTTGTTAATTTCCACATACTGTACATGTTAGTTCACTAATGTTATCTGCGGTCTAATATTTACAATTATTAAACTTGCAGATGCCATATCCTTCACGGGGGAAAGTAGTGATGGAGGTAGAAACCATGGTCGTATCAACCGAGGAAATATTTGGGCATGACATTCCATCCACTGATCCCTTGGTTGGTGGAGAGATTCATATAGCACCCATTGTCGTATCTCACACCGAGGTAAACATTTTAAAATTTCAGTTTTTTAATACTTTTTAATTTGTTAATTTCCACATACTGTACATGTTAGTTCACTAATGTTATCTGCGGTCTAATATTTACAATTATTAAACTTGCAGATGCCATATCCTTCACGGGGGAAAGTAGTGATGGAGGTAGAAACCATGGTCGTATCAACCGAGGAAATATTTGGGCATGACATTCCATCCACTGATCCCTTGGTTGGTGGAGAGATTCATATAGCACCCATTGTCGTATCTCACACCGAGGTAAACATTTTAAAATTTCAGTTTTTTAATACTTTTTAATTTGTTAATTTCCACATACTGTACATGTTAGTTCACTAATGTTATCTGCGGTCTAATATTTACAATTATTAAACTTGCAGATGCCATATCCTTCACGGGGGAAAGTAGTGATGGAGGTAGGATCCATGGTTGTATCGACCAAGGAAATATCTGGGTAGATGCCAGATCCTTCACAAGGGAAAGTAGTGATGGAGGTAAACATTTTAAACATTTAAAAAATGTCATTTTTTAAATACATGTATGTTCGTTGAATCATGCATGTCTAACTACATGAACTCTTGTTGACTATAGGCACCAACCGAAACACATGGACCATTTTTTGGAGTTGTATCTCCTCATAGGCCATATGTGAACAAGGGTCAAGTGTATATGAAATGGCCTACTCCTAGAAAGAGTGAAGTTGTCCACGACCATGGAGATACTGATACCATGGTAATTTGTATATCCTTCGATGATATTTCTTGGTTAACTTGAAATCCAGTGCATAAAATGTTTTGTTATTGTTTGATTTGCATGTTTACTGCATCAGGAGCTAGAGTTTACTATTGAAAACCTTGCAGGGATGGTTGATGCAGCAGTCAGTGTTGCATCTACAATGGCAACAAGTCACACAGAGGTACAACTATTTCAACATGATCGTTACATAGTTTATTATTGTTGGCGTATGTTTATTCATGCATGTTTAACTATTTCAACATTTGGTGATTGTAGCCACCAGCAGCAAGAGTTATTGATGCAACTGTCAATGTGGTATCTGCAATAACAACAAGCCAGATAGAGGTACAACTATTTGAATATGATATAGACATAGTGTGTTATTGTTGTCTATTGTTTATTCATGCACATTTCTAACTATTTCAAGATTTGGTGATTGTAGCCACCACCACCACCACCGATTCCTGCCCCCTTTGGTTCGACCATGGATGCGACCATCCTTCATGTTCAACCAATAGCTCCATCTGCTGCACAAGAAACACAATCCCCTTTGTCACATGCTCTCACTAAGGTGAGATGTCCATTAATGAACAATTGTTTCATGCAATGTCCATTAACATTTTCATAATTTTTGAGTTAATTTAGATATGGTATTTTATTGAGCTAATGTATTAGTACATAGTTAGTTGAATTTAACAATTGATATTTAATTTTCAGGATCCAGAGATGCACACTGGTCCTATAGTCGTTCCTACAAGATCACCCTCAAGAAAGAACAAGAGGAAGCTTGAGTTTTGATGTGTCTTATGGGATATGTACATTTCGATACATGTACATGTGGCTGGGAGATTTTTGGATACATGTACTTTTGGAGACATGTACATTGACATTTCACTTACATGTACATGTGGCTTGGATAGTCTTGGATAGTTGTGGAGACACATGTACTTCTGGTTACTTTTGGATATATATGTACTTTTCGATACTTTTGGAGACATATACATTGACATTTCAGTTATAAATGAATGATACATTTCACTTTGAATTTGTTCTTTGGTTTCCACATGTTCTTGTGTCAATCTATTGTATTGATTTGTGAGGATTATCTATTACTTATGAATGCACTATGTCAAAAAAAAAAACTATTATATTTAAAGGTTTAAATGATCTCAATACATGCACACTAAAGTCAAAGTTCTTGCTCATGTAATTTAATAAATATAAGTGCAATACAATGTATTTCAAGGTTTCAATGAACTCACTACTTGCACACCAATTGGATATATCTAATTAAAAATTGTGAGTTTGGATTCATTAAATTACAAGTTAACTCAATGCTCAAGTGTAATTTAATAAAACTAAGTGCAATACATGCTTCACATTTCATCAAAAACCAACAACACTATTCAACAAACCTCATGCACCCAATGACTAATCACTCACCATTAAAGGAACTACAATAGAATCCAAATATTGTGAACCAAATTTGTGAATCAACATGATTTGAAGCATAAGTCCACCAAATTTGAAAAAGTTCAGTTCGACATTAGATTGATTCTGAATTGAGTTGTGACAGTAAGATAAGATTAGGGCTAGGATTAGGGTTTCCTTATTAGGGGTATGGTAATGGGCCATGCATGTTAAACAATAAACCCTAATTAGGGATAGGGTTTTCCAAGTTTGGCCTTCATTGGCATGAAATGCATTGTCCAGATTTGGCTCTCATTGGTGTGACTACATTGTCCCTACTGAGTGAAACCCTAGCTTCAGAAACCATCGTAGACAAAGATCACTGGGAAATGGACAGGAGGGAGAGGCCCCCCCTTAGCTAAAATCCCACGTCACGAATCCAACGGAATCGATGGTTCGTCGATCGGAGGCCTGAGCATCGATCTATGGTGAGTTGCAGGTCACCTCTAGATACAGTTCAGGGACACTTGCTGAACTTGGACCTGGCGCGCAAAAAACCTCATGGAGCGGCAATTTTGAATTCCGTCAACTCCTGCTAGCGTGTTTGGGCATGGGAAATATGGCAACATCAACCACATCCCCACCATCCGTGGCTTTCCAGCTTTGGCCCTCGTTGGTGTGACTGCATTGTCCCCTATTGAGAGAAACCCTAGCTTCAGAAACCACCGTAGACAGAGGTCATCAGGAAATGGACAGGAGGGAGAGGCTTCCCCCTAGTTAAAATCCCACATCAAAAATCTAACGGAATCGAAGGTTCGTCGATCGGATGCCCAAGCATCGATCTATGGCGAGTTGCAGGTCACTTCTAGATACCATTCAAGGACACCTAGTGCACTTGGGCCTGGTGTGCAAAAAACCTCACAGAGCGGAAATTTTGAATTCTGTCAACTCGTGCTAGCGTGTATGGGAATGGGAAATACGGAAACGCCAATTGCATCCCCACCATCCATGGATTTCTATCTTTGGCCCTCATTGGCATGACTGCATTGTCCCCTACTAAGCAAAACCCTAGCTTCAGAAACCACCGTAGACGGAGGTCATCGGGAAATGGACAGGAGGGAGAGGCCCCCCTCTAGCTAAAATCCCACGTCACGAATCCAACGGAATCGACGGTTTGTTGATCGGAGGCCCGAGCATCGATCTATGGTGAGTTGTAGGTCACCTCTAGATACCATTCAGGGACACCTGGTGGACTTGGGCTCGGTGTGCAAAAAAACTCACGGAGCGACAATTTTGAATTCCATCAACTCCTGCTAACGTCTTTGGGCATGGGAAATATGGCAACGCCAATCGCATCCCCACCATCTGTGGCTTTCCATATTTGGCCCTCGTTGGCGTGACTGCATTGTACCCTACTGAGTGAAACCCTACCTTCACAAACCACCATAGACGGAGGTCATTGGGCAATGGATAGGAGGGAGAGCCCCCCCCCTAGCTAAAATATCACAATTTCAAGTACACCAATGACCCAACATGTCAGCCTCCCAAAATTTTCTATTATGCATATGAAACATTAACCTTTCAAAAGCATGAGAGGTTCCAAATTTTGTTTGTTTATTAAGTTTATCACTAAATATTTTCACATGCATGATGTTTACCTACTTCACATGCATAATGTCAGCGCATATTACTTTTGAATACTTCATATGCATAATGTTGAAGCATGTTACTTTTGAGTTGTTTGTGTCAATATTAGTAGGTTATTTTTTTCCACTTTCAATGTTCAAAAAAACATAATCAACTAAAAACAAAGTTAAATAAATATTTTATTATCTTTTAAGTAGAAATTAAACTTCTCAATAAAAAAAAATGAGATGAAATTCCTACAGAGGTATGACCTACAGAGGTACATGTATGTATTCTAATGTTATGTATATCCTATGAATGAGATCTTGAAATGTTCATATGATTGATATATATGGTTTATTGATCATATTTAAAATTTGGCATGTTCATTAACTTTACATACAAGAGAACTTTTGGCATATTTATAAAAAACATTATGGAAAATTTTGCATATCAAGAACACAAAATTGACATATTCATAAGAAACATACATGGGGAAATTTAAATTATGATACATACCTCATCATGCTAGTTCCCACCTATTATCATAGAACCAAGCCCTCCGGATCATCTCTTATAATTATGGTCTCCATTAGTCTCTCGTGCTTTGTATCTGGTAAGAAGTAGTGTACCTTCAATGAATTTTAGCTAGGGATTGTTCGTACCTGGAGGTTTGTAGCAATGATTAAGTTGGTAAAGTGATACACACTTGCATTTGGTCTGTAATCCCTGTAAACATATCCACCCTTCTTTCTTGCATTGTTGTCATGTGTAAGGTATTCACCTTTAACAACCATAGAACTAGTGGGGAAGTGGTTGTTTTCATCATCAGTCGTGGACATAATGAGGGTTTGCTTTCCCTCTATACAACGTGCCAACTAGTAATCACCACCCCATTCACTATCTTTTGAGGCAACCATTGCGTATATGTGTCCTGCATAGTATGATTGTAGGTATATGATCAAATATTTTCCGTGTGATACAAGGCCATTAATGTGAGTTTCAAGACTACGTAAATTTAACAAAAAAATGTTAAGGAAATGCATCATACCAGGTTGTACAAGGTCTGATACATGATCAAAATCTATAGAAATAGACGATTGGTCTTCTTCCAATGGATTTAAATCAAAAATTGCACGCTGATCAAGTGGAATTGATATGCGATCCCATCCATCAACCCAATCCAATGATTCACACACATCCCAGTCACCATCACAGCAGGGCGGGCAAAAACAAGCGAGTTTTCTAGTCCAAATTTCAAATACTGGGTTATAAGAACTTCGAACCGAATGAAAGCCATGAGTGCCAAGAAAAGTCTTGCATTCCCATGCATGTGAACGATCTATGTCTACCACCTCCCAAAAAAATCTCTCCACATGTCTCTTTCTTGTGGATTCTACTCGCTTAGCTGATTCCTCTCCCATTACTGACGTGCACCACTTGACTATAGATTGAGCATTTCGAATAGTAGATATTGTAGATAATTTCAATTCCTCTCTTCGTAGGGTTGTTTTGACACATGCTCCAACTCCATCATGCTCTCCTTTACCATGCCCAATCTCAAAATAGTCCCACATATGTGGAAATTTGTAGTTTTTATGTAATGATGTCACGTCCCTGTGCCTCCGACCGGCGAAGAGGACGTGACCCATGGCGTTAACCATGCAGACTAAAATCCCCATGAACATGTAAATGCATAAAACTACTGAAACAGAATGCTGAAAGAAACGTTTTGAACTAGAATATGCACACATGAATATTTATCATGCACAAGTGCAATTATTCAACACACACAGCTATAAATATGTGTCTTGCACATCAGAATTAACGTGCATTCATTCAAGCATTCATTCAACATTTTCAACATTATCATTAATCGAAATATAGTTGCAGAGGTAAAAATGGACAAGATCACTTATCTTATGATGAACTCGAACCGCAACCAGCTACATCGCTGCAACGTTCCACCCAACCATAGGCCAGCGTGCTCCTTAATCTCTCAACAGCGCTGCCACCCCCGAGCTGGGCATGATTCTCCAAGGAATAAGGGAACTAGCAGGCTTACACATAGCCAGGGATATGCAAAACACAGCCAAGCCAACACAGTTGGTTTTATCAGGTCATCCAGGAGTTGGGAAAGGCTTAATTCTAAGCTGGTGAGCTCATTACCGAGCCAAGAACACCCACACCAAAACTAGCCTGACCTCTAAGAAACCCACCCACACCCAACACAAGGAATCAGTCCTTTCTCTGCTACACAGTCCCTCAGGCCTTGCATTCCCTTCCAGTGCTATTCAGGGGTGATGGAGAAGAAGGCCAGCCCTCTAGCTCTGTCTGTGTGGTTTCCAGCCACCAGGTTTATCAAGCAAAACTAAGCCCCCATCCCTGCTCCCTACATAGTCCGAAGACCAACCATTTCACACATGCAAACAAATCAGCTGTCACAGCTTAAACAGGGAAAACAAGTACCAAACGAATTACACAATCCCAAACGTATCAGTGAACATGGGGGAAAAGCAACAGCCCCCAAATGTACTCAGTGAGCAAAGATCACAGCATCGTGGGGAACACAGCCCGTCCTGGGCAACAAAATCACCAAGAAAACATATATATACCACGCAGAGGAAGAGAAAAATGCAGACTTCCAAACTGTGCATGAAATGAGCAGACTCTCGTCTCAAAATATAAAGAAAAACGCAACAATCACCACGTAAGGGAGACCACTGCAACACAACAAATCGTGGGTGAAACGCACATCTCCCCGCTCGCTGTGGGAGTCAAAAATGGAAGAATACCTATGCGTGAGGGTAATGGACAGGATATGGTCCCTGTGTGAGGACGAACAGCCTACAGAGGGGACACGAATTGGACGTGTGTGAGTGTTCAGCACAGGCATGGAGAGGAGAATGTGTCCGCGGAAGTGAAACCAAGTAAATCCTGTGCGTGGATGTGAATAGACAGTCGTGAGGCCTGCGTAGTGGAGAGTGTGTGAAGGCTAGGACTGAAAGCCCTGCCACCCCACTCCCAAAAACAATAACTTCCATAACTTCCCCCAACTACCAGCAGAAATTCTTAATGAAGGTGGTTGGGTAAGGTAAAGAAAGAAGACACATGGGTATTTTCCCTTATTGGCCAAGGTTTGACATTTTTCCCACCCTTATCCTTGTGAAAATCATGCCCCTTCTCATTTTAGTGCCGCGATTGTAGCTGGTCGGGTTCATTTTAATTAAAGATGCATATTTACATGATGCTGAAACTTAATATGTATGCCGCTTGCCCCGATATACCTTCGGTGACAATTAAATCCAAAACATAGCATAACCGATCAATGGTGGGGCCTTGGCCTTTAGCTCTACACCGTGATCATTACAATATATACATCATGTACATTTAATGCAACGGGGTCAAAAACCGGGGTGTTACAAATGAACACAACCATTGAAATATGCGTGCATTTTTTAACTGACCAGCACATCCATCAGACCAAATCCAGTGTCGATCCATCTGTATGTTCCTTCCCTTCAAATGATCATAGAACATGATGAAGAAATGATGTACATAGTGGAAGTCATGGAACCTATCATCACTTATGTAGAAGTGGTATTCCTTTAGAATTTCTCTTTGCTCTTCACTACTACTTGGGCCATGCCTATATGTGATATGCACCATCAAGGAAACCTGCTCAGAGTGATAATATTGACTTTTGATCTCATTTTGAGGTTGCAGAGTGTAGTTCTTGGAAAAATCAACAACTGAAAGTATAGTAACATGAGGAAATGTATCTCTGCATATTTTAAACTTCTCATCCTGCCATCGTGCCAAGTGGACATGCTGAACATATTGACGTGTCTTTTCAATAAATTCCTTGACGAAGACACTAACTTGTACCTGTTGACACAAAATGATCTCAATATCAAGTTTTTTTGTAAGTAAGGAATGAAATGCAACTGTTCAAACATAAATTTATAGATAAATGCATGTACCTGAGATGTCACCAATTGTATTTTTTTGCTTTCTTTCCCTGGGACTATTTCATAGCTGATATACTTGAAAATTTTCATGTCTGTAACCATATTCCCAAATTCATTGTCTCCAGTCTCATGCATACATTGGCTCAATAATTCCATTCCAGCACAGTTGGAGCAAGCTCCATCCAAACAGGATTTTGCATAGTAAGTTTGCCCCTTAGGCCTATTGCACATGATACTATGAATCAATTCTCTTGATGAGGTCGGTGGTATTGTCAAGGAGCAATCCTGCACATGGTTAGTATGCAACACACGATGGATGTACAAAAATGTTTCATAGTAATATTCATATTCTACATGGTATCTACAACAACAAGTGTTACGGAGAGTATTTATTCTAACATACTAGGGCTTACATTTCTCAAAAGATCTTTGCCCCAAATTCAATTGTCTATGTTCATTCCTAAATTTCTTGTATAGTTTTGTCTATGTTATATCAAGAAGATGCTTAATATGTGGTTCACGGTCCTTTGAACCCCTTCTCAGTTTTAGTACATCCTTCCTGTTTGAAGAAGGCCTTGTGTGATCATGCCAAAAACTCTGCACTAGTCCCTTTACTGCATCAACTAGCTTCCTATCACGACGTGGCAACCGACCAATAAAGGCCCAAAAATCTGTCTGGGTGGTTGTGTCAAGATGTTCTCTTCTAATAGAATACCTATGGAGGGTTTTTACATTCAAATTAACTAGTTTAGATGTAGGCTTGAGAAAACGAAGGACCCTGGTGTTCTTATTTACAATTGCTTGTGACAACACACGACGAGCCGCATTGCAGTCCTTTGACCATGTGTTCTTACCAATTTTACCAAATGCATCTACTAAGCTTTTAACTATATGAGAACTTGGTCCAGAAGGATTTATCATCTTTATCCCTAACAATTTCCTAACAATATTCATGCCCCTCGATTTTAACAATGATAAAAATAATCTACGTTTATCTCCATCACATTTAGAAACGAAATATTTATTTAGTATCTGTTGAGTTTGATAAGTAATAATACATTTAGATAGCATACCTTCAATGGAATTGAGGAGTCCTTCATCAACTTGTATACGCTTCGGAGTTCTTTGACGTGTGCTTTCTAATGGAGGTAAGGGGGTTGGATTTCTATCATCTAGTGCATCAACAATACGCTTTGGCGTTTCAGTAGCAACTTGTTGTCCTTCACTCTCTTCCTAGTAGTTGGATGGTGGAAGTCCAACATCCTCATCGATGGTTCGATTAATATTTTCTTCTTCAACAGTAGGCTCCATGTCCAACGTCTCTTCAACAGTAGGCTCCATGTACACTGCCTCTTCATGAGCTTCGTCTTGAGATGGTAACTTATCACTTTGACTTGATGTGGGATTTGAAACATCCGCTAATGAGCACCTACGTTTTGATTCTTGAATACTTCCATGGGGTGCTTCTTCAACAACTATTGTGGAAATTGAAGGTCCCTCTAGTGAATGCTTCATTTTTTCTTGTGCTAGATTAATAGGATGAACCGCCGTATCCTCTATAATTGGATTTGGATTAGTTTCCAAAGAAAGCCTCTGATTCATCATGTCTATTCTTTTCTTTTCTTTCTCTTCTTCGATGACTTCTTGAGGTCTCTTCTTCCTTGCTTATTTTCTTCCTCGGTTACGTACATTCCCCATCACCACAATGATCAATGTCAATATAGTTTGTTTTTGTTGCTCCTCAATTACAAGCTTCCAAACCTTTAACTTGGTTTATAACTATTGATCCTTCAAGGTGCTTCAATCTTCTTTCTCAATTGTTCATATTTCCCATCAAAACAATAATGAATGGGAAAATTTACCTTTGGTTCTCTTGAATAATAAGCAAATGAAAGTTATATCCACCATCACCATGAAATGACATTGAAGCTTGATATCTTATCCTGTGTGCTCCTCAACCATGAAAGCTGTCCTCAATGTTGCACCTGCATAACAAAAAGAATGATGGAGATGGTGTAGATTGTGAGTATTTTTACACGCAGGCTCGTGCTCTTGAAAAATAATGTGTGCTAATCAGAATTTTCATAAAAACACAGTGAAGTTGCTCTCGGACAATGACAATTTACTGTTTTAACAGTCTCAAAACGCGTATGCGATTTGTATAAGCAAAACATGCACGCGATATGTTTAAGCACAATTAATGGGGTGGGTGCACGGCTAAATGTAATTACAATATCAACTAAAATCATTAGATGTAGTGATTTAAAGATTATCATTTAAACATGTCACATATTTAAATTTTAAAACATGGTGAGGTAATACACATTTATAAATAAATGAAATAAAAAGATATAGAAAATTTATTTAAACTATTATTGTTTTTATAAGAAAAAGATAAATTTAAACTTTATGTTCCATGACTAGTTATTCATAAATAATTGAAAATAGATTATGAAGTAAGAAGATATACTAAAATCATTATATATTGATGGTGATGATGATGATGAGGATGAGGATGATGATGAGGATGATGATGATGATGTTCATGATGTTGATGATGATGATGAGGATGAGGATGATGATGATGATGAATGATGATGTTCATGATGATGATGATGTTCATGATGTTGACGGTGATGATGATGAGGATGATGATGACGATGTTCACGATGTTGAAGGTGATGATGATGATGAGGATGAGGATGATGATGAGCATGATGATGATGATGATGATCATGATGTTGATGGTGATGATGGTGATGATGATGATGAGGATGATGATGATGAATGATGATGATGTTCATGATGTTGATGGTGAGGATGATGATGAGGATGATGATGATGATGTTCATGATGTAGATGGTGATGATGATGATGATGATGTTCATGATGTTGATGTTGATGGTGATGATGATCATGTTGATGATGATGATGATGATGATGAAGGTGATGATGATGATGAGGATGAGGATGATGATGAGGATGATGATGATGATGATGAAGGTGATGATGATGATGAGGATGAGGATGATGATGAGGATGATGATGATGATGTTCATGATGTTGATGGTGATGATGATGAGGAGGAGGAGGATGATGAATGACGATGATGTTGATGATGTTAATGATGAGGATGATGATGAGGATGATGATGATGATGTTCATGATGTTGATGCTGATGATGATGAGGATGATGATGATGATGTTCACGATGTTGATGGTGATGATGATGATCATGTTGATGATGATGATGATCATGATGATGAAGGTGATCATGATGATGAGGATGAGGATGATGATGTGGATGAGGATGATGATGTTCATGATGTTTATGGTGATGATGATGATGAGGATGATGATGATGAACGATGATGATGTTCATGATGTTGATGATGAGGATGAGGATGAGGATGATGATGATGATGTTCACGATGTTGATGGTGATGATGACGATGAGGATGATGATGATGACGATGATGATGAGTATGATGATGATGATGATGAAGGTGATGATGATGATGAGGATGAGGATGATGATGAGGATGATGATGATGATGATGTTCATGATGTTGATGGTGACGAGGATGATGATGATGATGAATGATGATCTTCATGATGTTGATGGTGATGTTGATGAGGGTGATGAAGGTGATCTTCACGATGTTGATGGTGATGATGATGATCATGTTGATGATGATGATGATGATGATGATGAAGGTGATGATGATGATGAGGATGAGGATGATGATGAGGATGATGATGATGATGTTCGCGATGTTGATGGTGATGATGATGACGAGGATGATGATGATGAATGATGATGATGTTCATGATGTTGATGGTGAGGATGGTGACATTGATGATGAGGATGATGAGGATGATGATGATGATGTTCATGATGTTGATGGTGAGGATGGTGATGATGATGATGAGGATGATGATGATGTTCATGATGTTGATGGTGGTGATGATGAGGATGATGATGATGATGTTCATGATGTTGATGTGGATGATGGTGATGAGGATGATGATGATGAATGATGATGATGTTCATGATGTTGATGGTGATGATGATGAGGGTGATGATGATGATGATGATGATGATGATGATGTTCATGATGTTGATTGTGATGATGATGAGGATGATGATGATGATGTTCATGATGTTGATGGTGATGATGATGATGAGGATGATGATGATGATGTTCATGATGTTGAAGGTGATGATGATGATCATGATGTTCATGATGTTGATGTTGATGGTGATGATGATCATGTTGTTGTTGATGATGATGATGATGATGATGAAGGTGATGATGATGATGAGGATGAGGATGATGACGAGGATGATGATGATGATGTTCATGATGTTGATGGTGATGATGAGGATGAGGATGATGGTGATGAATGACGATGATGTTCATGATGTTGATGATCAGGATGATGATGAGGATGATGATGATGATGTTCATGATGTTGGCGGTGATGA
>LPNX011020773.1:0-37500 GCA_001517045.1 Pseudotsuga menziesii | reverse complement strand
CCAACAACCATCAAATTGTTACTTGAGGATCTGGTCAATACCTAAAATGAGTGGATGCTCATGTTTGGAGATATCATTCTCCCATTGATGTAATCATTGTTATATGTTTATAGATATACAATCATTCTCAGATATTTGTGTGGTCTTGTATGTGTTACTCTTGTTCCTAAAAAATATGTCAAGTCAAATAATGTGTGTGTGTGTGTGTGCAATTACTAATTCAACCCCCCTTCTCAATAACAATTTAAATCAAAAAATTGATATGCGAGTGGGTGTCTTCAATAACATATTAACATCTAGAATAAAGATCCAACATAGGTATGGACAAACAAGAATGTTTTTCTACCAACCAAGCACCAAGGTTTGACAACTTCAATTATGATTTTTGGAAAATACCCATGAGCTCTATTTGCAGTCTTTGGGTATTGATGTTTGGAAATAAGTTGTGGATGGATATGAGTTTCAAAAAGCAACCATAAGTGAATTAGAAGAAACTGATGAGCACATAGCTTATTGAAGTACACCAGTTGACACTAAAAACAAAATCCAATATGAATGGAATGCAAGACAGAAGAATGCAATACTATGTAGACTACTTGATGTTGAATTTACCAAAGTGATGCAATGTACTACAACAACACAAGTATGGGACAAACTAAAGAGTATTTATGAAGGAGATGAAAAGGTCAATAGGGACAATTTGCAAAACCCATTTGCATAGTTTGAAATGGTTCAGATGAACGAGGAGGAAGACATTGCACCATACTTTCTTAGAGTAGATGAGACAGTGAAGTCCATAACAGGACTTGGAGGAACACTTGAAGAATTTTTTTTTTACAAAAAATCATGACAACCCTACCTTCACTATTTAATTCAAAGGTATTAGTCTTAGAAGACAGATCTGACTTAGATAACATGGCAAAATATTAGCTGTATGGAATTCTCACTACTTATGAGATGAGGAACATAACCAGAGAATGTCTCCATAAAGGAAGTGACATTTAAAGAAACATGGAAGCCGAAATCTAGCAAGAATGACTGCAAGAACATAAATAACATGTCATATGAAGAAGATGGTAATTTTGTGACAAAGTTGAAGATATGTCAAGGAAAATACAAAGGAAAGTTACTGTTTAACTGCTTTAAATGTGGTAGGATTGGACACTTTGCTTCAAAATGTACATATGAAGAAAATAGAGACAGTGAAAGTGAAGAAGAGTCAGATTATCAAGAATGAAGAAATAAGCACCAACAAAACAAAGTTGTGGACATAAATAAATTTCAAAGGAAGAGGTAAAGTATGTACACTGAGGAGGATAATGTTTCATAGGAAGAATATAACAATAGTCCAAGAAATGTATTGTTCATGGCTCTGATTCAATATGAGGGAAGTCATCAGTTAAAGGAGATCAAGCCATCACATCAAAATTATCAAATAAATGGACCCACAATGGAATTCACATGCCCTCTCCAAAGTCTAAAGGAAAGGAAAAATTAAGTAGCACAAAAGAATCATTCAAATTGGAGAACAGTATATTTAAGAATTCCTCTAATGAAATAACTCTACCATTTTTGAAGTCCAAAGAGATGGAAAGGCCCAGTAGTGCTGAAAAAAGTTCAAAATATAAAGATAAGGATAGTATTGAATTTGACTGGGAAGGGAACCGGTTAGACCATTAGATTATTTGAAGATATAAAGAAAAAACAATAAGGTGCTAAATGAACAACTCAAAAAGGAATAAGAGCATGTCAAGTAGATTAACGACATGCATGAAGCACTGGAGAAGAAAATGAATGTCATAGAAGAAGAATTGTTTTGCACAAAAGTCAAAATCAAGGAGATTGAAAAAAACAAGTTTTCGCTTGAAAAATCTTGGAAGGATATATAATCAATGAGTGAGCTACTGCAAGAACAAATTATGAAAAAGGAGATAGAAATTTCATACTTGAAAGCTGGGATGATTTGCAAAATATAAGAGAAAATTGAAACATGCACAAACACAGATACTCAAACCAAGTTCAATAATATCTCGACAATCCTAGATGAAATCATGAGTTTTCAATGATCTTTAGAAGATAAGAATGGAATTGGATATAAAACAATGAGTGATGTTGTGTGCAAAGAATGTGGACTTGGTTCTAACCAATAAGTTACATTTAGTAGAAGATATGAAGAACTTACAAGGCGTAAGAAACCCATGTATGCTAATTCGTTCAGCTATAAAAATATAAGTAGTATAGTAAAGTGTTGGATATGTAACTCTCTTGGATATATAGAAAAATTGTGCCACACCATTAGATGTTGTGTGTGTCATGAATATGGGCATAAGGGTTCACATTTTTCCATGAGAGAAGAACAAAAAACATACATGTCTATCATAAGTTCATGAAAGAGGATCCACCACATAAATGGAAAGATAGATTGTGCAATAGAAAACATGGGTAAGGAAGGTATCTCAGGAGTGCACAAAAGATGTAAATAATGACAGCTAATTTCAAGCAACAAGAAATTGCTCCCTTAATTACTAACAAAAATGGGTTATGCAAGATCATTCAGTTCAAACAGGTACATCAGGAATTGAAGGACTAAAGTAGTAGATTGTTTCATACAGAATTCGTTTGAATATTGTTATTGTATATTATGAAATGTGTAGTTGTTATTGTCAAAAGTGTGGATTGTCATGCATAAAACTAGTAAGGATATACATGTACAAGTAATACACAAGGATTGCTCAAAATCAAAGTTTTGTATTATGTTCAAAAGTGTGATTACAAAATTTGGAGCTTCAAAGCTCATATTACATCAGACCATGAAGGCATACAACACCAAAGTTCTAAGCACCAAATAAGGATGGAGCAGTACTAGAATTGGGATACACAAAATTGAAGACGATAGAATATGAAGATGAGTCATAGATGCAGTTTGATATTGAATTCTTTAACTTGGAGAACATGAAGCAGTGATAGTTGTGGGTTCAGATCCATTAGATTTGGCTCAGTGAACTCTAGTGACTGCAATAAGGAAGAAGGTACAATTGTAACGATGATGAATAAGAGGAAGTATGCTCAAATTTAAAGGATCGAGTGTTTTCTACTGTTGTTGTTACAAGGGATTAATGACAGTCAAATTGTAACATGACTCAAAGGTGCTCTTGTTAAACCATGATTGATGGTACCATGGAATAAAATTGGACTCATGTGTCTAGTATTGCCAAGAATCCATATCCACCCTCAGTCGTCCCAATTCCTCCTTCTGTGATTGGACCACCAATCATAGGCAATCAATGTATTTATTTAATCTCTAGAAGAAAGACATGACAATAAAAGGAAAGTTGAAGAATGATAACTCAAGTCACAAATACCAAATCAAGGACCGATAGAGTATGAACCATGGTGGTGAGCTAAGTGAAAACACTGCCAACTTATAGAATTGGAAGACACTTCTCTTCACGTACTTACACATAAATTGAAGGGACAACGAAGTTGATGAATTCATGAATTGTGTAATCCAAGGGAGATCACGATGATGTCAAAATTTAATACATGGGTCGATACAAGACAAAAAATGATCTGGAAGAATGATTTCGAGATAAAAGTACCATTACAAATACAACACTTGGACAAGGTATAGGACATATCAACCCTGACCATGCGTGTGGATGATTGTAAATATATGTGAAAATAGGATAATATATTGAAATTCATAAAAATCCCTCATGTCGGAAATATGAGATATGAAAACTTGTATACTACAATAATAAGACACAAACAATGGTGATGAGGGAGAACATATCAATTCTATGTATTTGACACATAGATATATTATCTATGAATTGGCATACACAAGAATAAATGAGCACAAATCTTGAGGGAGACAACAAAGAAGGGAGTCCATTTTCCATTGATTTGTCAAACAGGGATAGAAAGAGAAATCCTAATGAAATGGGGGAGTAATTCTAGGAGGATAATGAGAAAATGAAAGAAGACAAAAAAAGGAAAGAGCATGATCAAGAAGGGATCCCTTGGTGCACAAAAGAATAGCTCAACTTCAGGGGGATATTATGGTAGGTTCTACGAATAAAATGGTGTTGAAATCAATGCGAAAGGGGGATGTTGTTGAAAATGAATTGTCATTGATGTCAAAGGATCAAAATATTGAAGGTGTTGAAATTATTATAGATGTCAAAAGTATTGAACACGAGCTGTCCATTGATGTCAAAGAAGATTGTTGAACATACTGTAATTGATATCAAACGATAGACTGATGGAAAAAGAGCTGAAGAATTCCTCACAAAAATCCAATTTGAAGAAATACATATGGAGGAATGTGGAAGTCCAAAAAGGGAAAATATCCCACCATGACAATGGTCATAAGTGTGCAAATAGAAATCCACAAAGAAGAACATTGAAAATGGAATATATGTGCAAATACCATTCGTGTGAGACTTACGAATGAAGAACACAAAACACAAACTTGTGTGTAAAGGTCCCACAAAGAAAATGGTTCATGATAGAAAGACTTGTGAAAAAAAATATGAATTATGAACATTTGTGCAAAAGTACCACAAGGAAGTCGGCATGTATTCGTAAAAAATGACAATCAAATGAACCATGTTAAAAGATGAATTCCTACTAATATGTGAGGTTTATCTTGAGTGAAATTTGAACTGATGAACATAACGTTTAAAGAGTTATTAAGCACTTCAAATTTCACTAGTAGTTGATTATTGAGATTTTCCAATTAGCGGTAATTAAATCGCCAATATTATATAAAATAACTTGGAATTTAACACATCATGTTTTCTTTGGTTGCAAACTTAGTAATTTACTAACTTCTTTTGGCACCTCTTTCAAATAATTTAATGATGCCACCTAGAAGAAGCTTACAAAATATTTATTAGCCTCCCCCCAAAATTGTAGTGCATAGATAATTTCTCTTGCAACAATATAAAGATGGTGTCAATAATTGTCAAGGCATCATGCTATTGTATTTTTTCTTCGACTATTAAGTTCTACTTTTCTACAGATCAGTAGTGTTCTAGAGATATTATTCTAGGCATTTCCTTGAGTGAACTAAGTATTGACAATTATTGAATGGAGTCATAGAGAGCTTAAACTTGTAATACTAGAATTCACACCAAGAGGTGCAAAGGAATGCCGAGAGGGTAAAAATATTGAATCTTTACCACAACAAATTTTCCGCAATAGACTTTTCGTGTTGCTATTGTTCGTTTATAGACTTCAAAACTGAAGGATAAACCCTAATATATTTTGGAATGTGGAGAAACCCTAAGAGATCCGAAAAAGATGGAATTTTCCAGAGGTTGGAAGTCGAGGAGCCTACTTCCAAAAATTGGAACAGAAATAAAAAAAGTGTAATGCGAAAAGTGGAAAGTGGAAAGGTAAATTGATAATCAATTTATCAATTTACCTTTCCCCATTTCGCTTTCCAATGTTGAAAGAGGAAAGAGGAAAGATAAACTGATAATTAATTTACCTTTCCGCATTCCAATTTGCAATGCGGAAAGCAGAAAGCGAAAAGGTAAACTGATAATGGATTTATCAATTTACCTTTCCCCATTCTAATCTCCAATAGCGAAAGAGGAAATTGTTTTATCAATTCACATTTCCGCTTTCCCAATTGAAAAGTGGAAAGGGGAAAGGTAAAGTGATAATCAAGTTATCAATTTATCTTTCCCATTGAAAATCAGAATTACACAACAATATTCGGATTTTCAAAGTGGAAAGGTAAATTGATAATTTGATAATACCTTTCCACATTCCAATTTACCTTTCCCCATTCCTCTTTCCAATAGTGAAAGATCAAAGTGGTTTATCAGTTTACCTTCCTGCTTTGCGCACTTTCTGCTTTCCGCGTTGAAAAGAGGAAAGGGGAAAGGTAAAGTGATAATCAATTTATCAATTTACCATTCCCAATGAAAATCAGAATTACAAAATAGTGTTTGACTTTCCGAAGTGGAAAGGTAAATGTATAAATTGATAAGCAATTTATGACTTTACCTTTCCGCTTTCCTCTTTCTAATGCCGAAAGCGGAAAGTGCGCAAAGCCGAAAGGTAAATTGATAAATCAATTATCAGTTTACCTTTTTGGAATACGAAAACTTTACCTCAGGCATATATTCTTTGCATTTTGGTATTTGATATTTGGTATATATATGTATTAGGATTTCTGGATTTGCCAAAGAGGAAAGGTAAATTGATAAATTGATTATCAATTTACGTTTCCGTTTTCCTCTTTCCAAGGTAGAAAAGCTGAAGAAGTTGATTATGTAAATCTGCAATGTGCAATCTTCAAGATCACACAATATGCATTGTGCATTGCAGGATGTGGGATGGACATAATTCTTTGAAAAAAAAGTTTTCCACAATCAACCAAAGGAATTCAAAACACACAACATCGTCAGTGAATTTGTTTTTCATTTTTACCTGGAAACGCTTTCATAGTTATCTTTCTAGATTCCTTGAAATTCTAACATAGGGAAAGTTGAGATTGTTTGTTTAAAGCGGACTTCCGTAATTCAGAAAGTGGAAGTTTGACGGCAATGTTCCATGTTCCTATTTCCGCATTCGGGATGGAGATTAATATGCACATTAACATTAACCCTAACAATAATTTAGTTATCATAAAATGATATAAATTTCTTAAGGAAAAACATTATTCTGCTATTGTCTTTTCACTTTAGAAAGCGGAAAGCGGAAAGGTAGACTGACAATCAATTTATCTTCCTGCATTCCGCTTTCCAATATGGAAAGCGGAAAGGTAAAGTCATAATCAGTTTATCAATTAACCTTTTCTCTTTGTGGAAACTCTACCTTGGTCAAATTTGAAACTGTTTCATGAAAATGTTTCGCTTTAAATGTTCAACTTTCCCCAAAGTCGAGTTTCTGCAAAGTGGAATGTGGAAAGGTAAATTGATAAATTTATTATCAGTTTACCTTTCCGCTTTTCACTTTCGCAATTTACAGTTTGTGTTAATAAAAGGTTCAATATTCAATTTTTCTTTCCCACTCTGATCTCATCAATTTGTTTTTCCCTAGATCCACACTCTAGATTTGTTTTTCCATTGAGGTTTTGGCTATATAGTGTGTTTCAATTTTTTAGGTTTTTACTATTTATTTTATTTGCGATTTTACTTTGCCTGTTGATTTTTATTGTGTTTTCTTTTTGCTACACCTTACATTTGTCATTGGATGTATAGTTTAGTAAGTTTGGGCCAGATTTGTGGTATTTCCAGCATAAATGGCTTCTTTGATGCCTAGAAAGACAAGGTCAAAAACATCCCTCCAAGAACAAAGGTCGAAGGATCAAATGTTGGAATTTTTACAGACGCTAGTGGGAGAATTTCTAAAAACGTATATTTAAACTCGTCGAGAATTTATTCAATTTTCGATAATGATCATTTCTCATCTATTCCTCAAGATCAACTGGCTTACATCAGCATTAAGAGTTCACATCTCCATCTAATTGCTACCAGACCAGTATTGATTCCCTAAACAGATGCAGTGAAATGGACACCTGACCACGCTAAGCCTGAAGCGTGAGTTTTCAATGATTACATTGGTGTTTATTTGGCCTCGTTCAGACCTGAAATTTTTGCTAAGGCTTACGGTCTCAGTCCCTCGAAACAATTACTAAGTTGTAAGTTTCTTCATGAAGCTACATCTCGTTTCAAGTACGAACATGTGGTAAAATCATGGATGGAAAACCCTATTGTTTCCTGTAGAACTGAATATTTCGCATCTTGTTTCATGGTTCAGTGAACCATTCTTACTATTGGCCACTATGTTCTTCCAATAATATGGTGAGGGAAATTGTACATATTTCAAATCAGAGTGGGTTTTGGCATCCCAGCACATTATTCTTACAATTGAGTAGTTCAATTGGGCTCAAGTATTATCTCTTAATTTGCAGCATCAAATTGAAAAATACCTGAAAGGAACAAAACCACAATTTTATATGTCAGCGTATGTCATGGGCATTTTTTGTATGACTTCGAAATTTCCTAATGCTGGTTGGAATTGGGACACCTATTCATATTTATTGTTCTGACTCGTGGGAGGATAATTTTGTTCGTCATATATATGAAATTTGTGAACTTTTCTTAGGGTCCATGTATCATATGATTTTCAAAACTAATGTTCAAGCATTTTCAAAAAAAGGTAGGGATTTAATTGTTGATCATGGAGATTGGTACATGGGGGAATATTTCTCTTATTTTAGAATTTGGGGAAGCAAAACCGTCCATTTGTTGCCGAGATTTGTTCTAGACCGAATGGTGTTACATGAATTTGCTTTTCAAATGGTTATTGATGGAAATTATCCAAAATTGGATAAGAATAAGAGGAAGTGTTGGCCTAGGTTTCCTTTGCACTTAGATTGTTTGGTTATACATAATTCTACTCATGCAATTGTGCTTTGAAAGGAGGTTATAACTATGAAGCTGGGAGAAGCTGCCAAAAGGATGCATGATCCTATCGATTTTCTTGTTAGCCTTTTTGCTCAAGAAAAGACTATTTCCCAGATGATTCCATGTATAAGGGATTTGTTGATTTTTTACGAGCATTGGATAAGATCACTGATCCAGAGGTAAAATATCTTGTTTTCAAATGTCAGAAAGAAATTAAGGAAATCACCCTTTGTAAAAGAAGATCAGAATTTGAAGTAGAAGATAAGCTTGATAGGGAAACATGGAAAGAGAAGCAAGACAACAAGGAACAACAGCTTCTTTCTTAGCATTGTAGTTGAAAGAGAAAGGCAAAGCTATGACGAAAACTTATGGTAGTGGTCAATATTCACAACATATGAAAGTTTTTGAAAGAGGGAAAGCATTTAAACTAGGTCTAGCGAATCTCAGCTCTCAACTTCGGACATATGTTGAGGTGGCTGAAGCTGAGCCAAAGAAGAAGAAAACTTAGCTTGTATTTTTTCAAATAGATCAAATACCTCAGCAGGTAGCCATGGATCAATAAGGATTTGAGATAGGTGCACCTATCCTTCAAGAGAAAGTGCCTCTCCAAGATTCTCTCATTAGAAAAGTTGACTATGAATATGAGCATACGATTGAGCCAGAGAAGAAGAAAACTCAGCTTGTAGTGCTTCAAACAGAGCAAATACCTCAGCAGGTAGCCATGGATCAACATGGATTGTTGATAGGTTCACCTATCATTCAAGATAAACTCCCTCTCAAACCTTCTCTCATTCGAAAGGTTGACTCTGAATCTGAGCGTAATATTGAGATCCATGATCTTGATAGTGATCTAGAGGAGAAGACTGGAAACCCCAGTTTTCCTGTCAATATTGTTACCTCGATGACATCATCTGTGTCTCTTTTGCAATTTTCAAGAGATGTTTTTTATCCTTTATTTTCTAACTCCTCTTTTTCCCATGTAGATACAAAGCCTATTGTTGAGCAAACTTGTGAAAACCCATTAGTATCAGCTGAATTGGCTAATGATACTATCCCTCCTTCTCCATGTGTTTTATTGACTCCTCATACATTTGATCCTCCCACCATGTCTTCTCTTATTCCTTTTTCCCAAGTGGAAAATTCCTCTATAGCTACTATCCCTTCTACAGAAACTAAGAGTTCTATTCTGCCTTTTGCTAGTTCCCTTATATCTAATTTCTCTGCTTTGGTCTTGGACATTTCTCCTCTTAATGTAGAAATTCTGGTGTCATAATGAGAACTTAGTGTAGAAATTCCAGTGTCACAATCACAACCTTAGTCAACAAGCTCACCTGAAAAAGAAGTTGTTTCATCTGCAGAAGAGATAGCAGATTTTGGAGAAGATGCAGTTCTTATCTTAGGGAATTATTGTTGGAGCAAGAAGCAAAAGACAATTTTGAAGAAAGGTTTAAAGAGGACAAGAGAAGGTATACTCAAACATGTCCCTGCCCTTGATAAAATTGTCTGGAAAACTGATGTTCCTAATGAAGAGCAAGGAGTAGTAAATACCGCAATTACTATTAGAGTTTTTGCAGGTGCTAACTATAAAAAAATGTTGTAGTTGAATAAAGATCTCTCCACTAAGGAAGAGGAACTATAGAAAGTAAGAAAGGATTTGGATTTATCTGATGTATGTCACCTTAAGGATATTAAGTTGCTTAAAGAAGAGCATCAAGATAAAGAGACACAATGGGGAAAAAAATTGATAGTCTAAAGCAGTAGCTTGAGAAATTACAGCTTGTCAACAAGCAACATGATGATCAGAATTATACCCTAGAGAATCAACTGAAACAATTACAAATATCTTTAGCTACCTCATCATCTTCAACAATAACAGTTGATAAATTTAAACAGCTGGCTTGCAGGGTAAATGAACAGTATCATCAATGCATGACTAGACTATATAGAGAATTGTGTGAAATAAAGGATTTGTACAAAACATTTGAAGAACAGTCACATGTTCTCGAGTACCATGATACTTAGAAAATTGTGGCAATGAAGGCATTGGAAAATGTGAGTGGCTGGCAAATGCATATGAGAGACAAAGCAAAGGATATTTGAATAATGGATAAAGTTCAGGTTAAAAAGGTCCAAGTGATTTTTGAAACTTGGGGAAGCCTTTGTGATGCAGTACAAAGCATCATTGAAGATGGCCAGGAAGCATGCAAGCGTAGGTGGAAAGCATCAGATGTTTTATTTGATTTTTTAGGGTTGTCTATGCTAGAAGTGATTAAAGAAGCATATACACCCAAGCTAAAATTTGATGAAGTTAAACAATCATTTGTTGTTGCCAAGAAGATAATTGAGGGTTTCACTCAGATTAAGCTCAAACATATTTCGAGTTGGATTGAGAAACCTTATTGTGCAATAGTTAAGATAGAGGTCTATGTTGGTAAATGGAAAATGGTGAAGAAGAGGGAGATTGCATCCTAGTTTTTGAGTGCATAAATTCATTTTGAATAGGCTAAATCCCAAGACATTGATTTGTTGATGGAGTTAGATGCCAACTGGCGTTCCGTCCTTGGTTAGAATTAAACTGTTTGATCTTGGAACCCTACATGTTGCGAATATTTTTTTGTTGTAATACTTTGTAATGTTATATAAAGGGAAAAATTTGGCATGTAGAAGAAATTAGTTGTTTGGACACTAAGCATAAGAATGTGCAAATGTAATACATGTTAATGAAATTACAGTTATTTGTGCTTTGTTTTGTGGTTGTTTGTAAAATGTTTGTTAGCAAATTATAGTTATTCTTCTATTTATATTGGCTTGGTGATTATTAATGGTATGTTAAACCAATGTTACCTGGTATATACAAATTTGTTTTCTTCTATTTCATATATTTTGAATGAATTTTTTTTGTTTAACTTATGTCATTTATTATGTTTTTGTCTTTAATTAGTATTACTTCTTGGATATATTTAATATTATTAAGCTTGTTCATAAACCTTATACAATATTTTCTTTGAGATTTATTTCTAGGTGGTTGTAGAGACTGATGCTAGCTTGAATAGTTATGTGTTAAGAAAATAAATCATGTTTACCTTTATCTTTTTCAATTATCGAAACCTGGTTTAATCCTAGATATGGATTTAGTCAATTAGGGATTTGATCATTGAAACCCTCAACAATAGTTTTGAAATGACCAGTATTGAAGAGAGACATTGTAATTCTTTGCAATTAAATAAGATAACACTATTAGTTATGTAATGATTTATGGTTTTTTATTAAATTTGTTTTAGCAATTTTGAGTTATTCTTCAGTATTTGTGGTATATTGATTATACACTGCAGATGTATTCAATGTGGTGATTTATGTATTGAGTTTGCATTACAAATTTGAGATATCAGATGTGCATTGAGTAATAATTTCTTAGATAACAATTATATAGTATAACTGGGCTACTTAAAAACTTTCACAGTTAGTATTTGAGTTTGCTGAGACAATTTAGTCTAGAATCCAAATATATCAAATTTTCTGGGATGCTCATTGAAACAAAAGTAGATATTTGACATGAACAAGTGACCAAAGAAAAATAGTATATTTATAAAGAGACAATGAGAAGATTCAACCACAATTTGGTTTTAAAGACTTTGAAGCAAGGAAGCTTTCCTCTTGTTTCATACGTTGGACATATCGATTTCCTTGCATTCGAGAGTATCTGGAAAAAGAGAAAGGTGGAGAAAAGCGTAGGCCTGAAAGAGATGTAACTATTGATATTGTAGTGAATGTAAACCCTTTTTTATCAATATTTCCAATATCTATTGTTACATTTTGTAGGGTCATACCTTGGGCTTTATGAATTGTTAAACCCCATTCCATACGAAGTGGTTGTTTTCTATGGGAACCCCTTGTTATTGCAGATATGGGAACATAAATAGGATTAAAAACATCCCATAAGGGTCCTTTGTAATGGAGGAATTAGACAACAACAAATGATGGCAAGGTAGGAGGTTGCTCATTTGTCTTGTAGACAATATCAATGACTTTTCCAAGTGAACCGTTAACAAGTCTTGCTTGGACCCATAAATTAGCAGTTAACATGACCTATTGACCAATAGCAAGAAGAACCTTTAATCCCAATTGTTCTTCATCAATAAATTGATCATAATTTTTGTTCCTTTGTTCTTCAAAGCAATGTGTAATTGGCATATTAAGTTGTTTCATCATGTGTTTGTTGTGCAGTGCAAGAGAGCTATTTGTGGGATACAAGTGGATATATTGTTCAAATGAAGAATTTTCAACATGTGAAATGCAATAGGTTGTTCTTGTCATTAGGAGTGCCCAGTCTTCAATAGTTTGGGTTACATTTCAAAGCTTTAGAAAAAGTTGTCGAAAAGTAGTTTGATAAGGACTATTTCTTTGTTGTCGAAAAATTGTTTCCAGCGTGATAAAAGTATCAAATGTATGCCAAAGAGAAGTTCCAATGAATGAGCCTGCATACATGGGAATTTCTTTTACAGGAGGAAATTGTCCTAAGTCACCAAGAATAATTATGGAGCAACCACCAAATGGGATTTTACTTTTCAAGGGGAAATCTTGGCGTAAGCGTGCATAAATTTGAGTTAACAGTTTTTGGCCAATAAATCTCATTTCATCTATCAAAATATAGCGAATACGACGAAGTTCTTCTTGAAATTTTGTAACGGATTGGCCTTCAAGAGGATGCATTTCACCAATAGGTATTCGAAGAGCAGAATGTATTGTTGATGCCTGTATGTTAAAAGCAACAACACCAGTTGGAGCAAGGAGAAGAAGTGGGGAGGGATTTTTTTCAGATGTAGTTTGAAGTGAAAATTTCAGGAAAGATATGAGGTAAGATTTTTTGGTTCCTACAGTACCTTGAATCACTAGTTTTAGCAGTTGAGTAGATGTAGTGTTTCTGAAATAGGACATGACAAGGTCAAAGGCTATGCGTTGTGTGGGGGACAAGCAATTAGGTGAATTGGGGAAGGATGGGGGGTCTTCATGTAGTTGGATGGGAAATCGATTGAGGTCAATGAATGATGCTGTTGTCTCATGCAAATTGGTGGGTATATTGTTATTTGACCAATTGTGTTTTTTGTCAAATTCATGATGCCTAAGCATTTCAAGGTGATAAACTTGGATGTTATTGTATGGACGCATTTAAGAGACAATTTCCCATCCATCCATGGTATGGGAAAACAGAAAGGTAATAGCATTGGATTTTGAATCATTGATTATTATATAGTACATTGTATTAAAGAGTAGGTGTTGTTCAGTAGATAAAACCAAGTGTATAGTGCAATAGAACCTAGTCAATTTTATGTGAAATTACGAGTTAATCCTTGGATTCATGTAATATCGATCCCTACAGGCTCTAATAATGAATATTGAAAAAACCTAATCCACGAAAAGGGAAATTGATAAATTCATAATGAATTTATGAATTTCCCTTTCTACTTTCGGCATTGGAAAGCGGAAAACAAAAGATTGATTATCAATTTACTTTTTCAGATTGCGGAAAGTCTACCTTGGGCATATATTATTTAGATTTTGGAATTTGATATTTGGTAGATTGTTGTTGGTACAACAGATCTCGTGTCTTATCCAAAACATGAAAACCCCAATGTTACATGGAAGGTAAATTTTCTTAATTGTTCAAGTCGTTTTGGGGGTTGCCAAAAGATTTATCATGGTTTCTATGATTTAAGTTAGTTGAATTCTTTTAATTTTTACATGTCTTGAATTCCTTTGGTGGATTGCGGAAAACTAATTTTTTTCAAAGAATTATGTCCATCCATCATCTCGCATCCTGCATCCCGCAACCCGCAATGCATTTTGCCGAATCTTGAATTTTTTAATTTGTCAATTTTTTAATCCCACAACCCACATCCCACAAATGGTGATTGATTTTGTGATTTTAGTTGTGTGTTCCCGCAACCTGCATCCCACATTTTGTGGTATGCGTATTCCAGGACAGGTTGAATAAAAATTTGGTATTTATGTCATCCTGTATCCCACAATTATAGAATGCGGGATGACAATATAAAGGCTTGCTCCTTTACATTGAAGGTCCACTTATAACTAACTTATAACCTCTTAATGACCTATGGTGACAAAACTTGGTCAAATATTCTATCAAATATTCAAAACATTTATTCTTTTCCCCATCACAGTGATCTGGCCTTGCGCGGTATTGCGTGAGCTTGCACAACTTCCACGATGCTATGCAACTCACTTACCAAAACCCCTGCCAAGAACATTCTACTACACCTCCATGCCCAGAAAGTAATGCATCATATCCAATTCCTTCATCTTGAAATTGGCATCAAGTCTCCTTCTTTAAACTTTAATGAGTTCCTCTTTTAGGAACGAGTCATCAATATATAACAGGAGAATCACTGGTGTTAGGTCATGATTTTGTCTTCCTTAGTTTTATGCTTTTGTTTATGTCTTTGAAATTTACTAATATTTTTACTTCTAGGAAATTTTGGTGTAAAGGTTAATTTTGAGTTTGTGCCTTTTAGTTTTCATCATTTTGATTTTTTCCTATTTTTAAGCTCGCTTTTATAAATTTTGCGTAGAGTTCATACTTGAAGGGTTATACAAGGTGTATATTGATTAATGGTTTCATTAATGACACTAAGATCAAAGATTAATCATATAAACCAAGTCTTAAAACTGGATTAGTGATTAAATGACATGAAATTATGTGTTTGGACTTTCTTGTAGCGCAAGAGAGAAATTAATGCACCAGCACGCTACAAGAAAGTCACGAGTGCCAAAATATTCATTTTTAAGTTCGATTTTTTCGGGGGTTTCATTCCTAAGGTGTTAATAACATCAATTATAACATTTGATACGTGTCTTGCCAGGCTAATCATTGAAACAAGTGTCTGGTCATCGTGTGAGGGAGATCGTGGAAATTGTATGCAAGTTCATGGCGAATGATGATAGTGAGGGGAATGAGTCAAAATTTTCAAGAATAGGTTCCTAAGCTGAAGAATACGAAGGCATTGAAGGTCATGGTGGAGACATATTGTTGAGAAATCGTAGTTTTGATAGTTGAAGGAAGAATTAGGGCTTCCCAGCGGTGACAGTTCAAAGCGATATGGACGGTTGAAGACAACTGGATCGTGCAATTCGACACCTAACCTTTTAAGGGATCGACTTCTAGGGCCTGTATTAAGATTTGGATGAGGTACCCCATGTGACATTTGATAAGGTTTGTTAAATTTGGGGTTTTTCTGATAAAGCCTATAATGTCAAAATTTTAAAGAAGGACATGAATTTACTCACTCAATAGACTTTGAGTGATGAGATATTAATGAATATATCTAATTATTCATCATTTGAGTTAGTAAAGTTCAGAGAAAAACTATTGGAGGTCCCTGAATCTTTGATTAGCTCAAATTGTTGAAACTTGGCACAAAATATTTCCTAAACTGGTGATAGGGCAGACTGTGAGAGTTTGAAGATAAATAGACTGCCGAGACTATGAGAGTTTGAAGATAAACAGACTGTGAGATTATTGACAGGTGCTGCAAACCATAGTAAGGATGAATAAAAGTGGAAAAACTAATAGGGCTGAGCCCAATGATCTCAGTTGGATAGATAAATTCCCAGATTGTGCTGAGCTATTTGAAAATGTAGGGTGGTTGATATTTTTCAAGAAAATTGATGGATACAATGCAGAGGTCTCCCATAAGTTTGCTCAGTGTTATGACAAAGACACTATCTTTTGATACTTTGAAATTCAAATTGACCAAAGAGTTGGTAGCTGAGGCAACAGGGGTTAAAAATGAGGGAGAACTATGGTTTAGGAAAGTTCCATTCACTTTTAATGCACAAAGGTACCTACTGCCTGGTATAGTTCCAGATTGGGGTAAGGGTGTACCCATCCATAACTTTAGGCCTGAATGGGTAGAACCTATTAAGGTTTTACAAAGTTATATTACATGTGAAGTAAGATATGCCTTCATTTAAATATTATTTCAGGTTTCTTCAACACCTCAGTAATGAATCAAAGATGAACCTGCCCTTCTTCTTGCTAAAGATCCTATAGAAGATGTCTTGCAGAATCAAAGAACACCAAAATTATACTAGACAGTCCATTTTTCACCATGGGCTTATCAAACTCATTATCAACAGTGTTTTGCAGAGTAAAGGGAAAACTTGGGAATATTTCCTTTTTTGGTCAAGGTTTTAGAATAGTCAAGAAGGATAGTCTAATAGAAAACAAGCTGATAAAGGACAGACCTTGATTAGAAATATAATACAAAAGACAAAGGTTAAAGAAGAAGACAGTATTAAATTGAAGGAAGTTGCAGAGCCTGCAAAAGAAGATTGTGAGTCTAAAAAACATATAAATGACATTGATAGCAAATATTTGCAATCTGATAATAAGGAGACTGAGCCTGTTCAGGATGATGCACCAATAGAGACATTTGTTGCTGAGAAGATTGTACTTGCAGAGAAAGTTTCAGGTGATGAAGAGGATACTAAAGTCCAAAAACAAAGTCCAATCACCGTCCTGTCAGAGGATGAGGTAGGCCTATTTGAGGAGGATAAAATTCCTGTTAATGATGAAACTAAGGTTGGCACTAAAAAGGAATTTCATAATCAGGAAGATGAGGTAGTAGTACCAAAGAGAAAGAAGCTAAAAGTCATTGAATTTTCCTCAGTCAGACATCAAGGAAAAACTTTCAGAATGTTAGGGGAACTAGCTCCTAGGTGGAGACCAAAAACTAGACCCAGAAACAAGCTCAGGCTGAATATGAAGAAATTGCTAAACCCTAAAATGAATAAAGAAGGAGTAACTATGATTGATGAATTCTCCTTTGATGAAAAATTGGATGTTGATAAGGGTGACAACAAAGGGAAAAGACCAATGAAATCAGAAAAATAATCTACCCTTACTGAGACTAAACTGTCTGATGTGTTTTTAGAGATATGAAGCCAAATGTTAAAGGAACAATAAGAAGGTGAGATAGAGGTTTCTCACTCAGAAAACAAGCTGATGGTTGATGAAAATGTTCCCTGTGAAGCTGAGACTAAAGAAAACCTAAGTTTTCATGAGATTCCTACAGAATTGCTGCCAGAAGATGAAGAAATCTATAGGAGACTAAACATTCCATGGCTTCCCAATGAGATGCAAAGTACAGCAGGAAATAAAGCATTTGATTTAGAGAAAGAGAATTTACAGAGAACTATAAAGAAGTATAAACATTAGGTGGAATATATATGCAAGAGACAAATGATGGCTTGGTTATGTCCAATAGAAGACTCAAATAGGATCTGGATAAGGTGAATAGCCACTATTAGGAGCTGATTGGAGTCTCAAAAGAGGCATTGAAAAGAAAAAGAAATATAGAGGCACAATTTACAATGTTAAAACAAACCATCAAATATCTATAGTAGAAAAATGAAGAACTCACTAGAAAGATGGAAGATATTGAAGAAGCGCAACCAAAGGCTAGGAGAAAGGCCCAAGCCCTAGAAGGGATCTCCTTGTTAGCAGAGGCATCTAAAGATCTATGAGGCTTGTTAACACAATCAATTATTTGTTATGTTTTGAAGGATATTTCATTTTTGTAATTATTATTTTGATAGAACTATTTCGATGAGTAGGATGAAAAGCAGTTAGGGTTTAGCCCTTAACTGAATTTGGAAGGATAGTATTAATGTAGGTCACAAGGAGGACTAGAGGTTGGATTTTTTTTCCAGCTGGCAAGAGGAATTCTATAGAATTGTTCATAAGCTAAGTAAATGACTCTTATGTGTATTTGAAATACTGATTATGAAATATATGCTCCATTTACCCTTTAGTTTGTTCTCTGGCTTCATTTATAGCTTGTTTTAGCTACTCAAGTGGTAATTTCATTGCTGGTTTAAGGTTTTTATGCTTGTAGTGCTTGCCATTTTTGGATGAAGTTTAGTGTTAATTTTTGTTGGATACATGGTTATTATGTTATGCATCTTAGTTTTTCTATGCTTGTGATTTAGTTTTTATTTGGGTTATGAATGCATTCCCTTCTGTCATCAAACTTCACAACCCGAAAACCCTAAAAACCCTATTTTGTTTAATTGAGATATTTGAGATTATGTTGGCTTGTTTTCTTGTAGTCTGGAAACAATTTCTGGCATAAAAATCTTTGGCGCCGTTGCCGAGGAACGAATTTGAAAACATATTTTTCCCTGGGATACTTATCATTTCGCTGGTTTCAAGAGGTGAACTTAAACTAGCATATCTTTAAGACTACTTTTCACCAGTTTGTCATAATGGCTACTAGGGGAATTGGAACTAGAAACAAAACTATTTCACCTTTGTAGCTGGGTGTTTTAGACCCAGAACAGATATTGAAAACAACAAGGACTATTAGAAGGTATCAGTCATTAGCAGCCCTATGTGACCCTGATTAGTTGGATGGTTCATCACCTTTATCTGTTTTGAGAAAAGAAGAAGAAACTTCACCTTGGTTAATGCCTATAATTCAGGTCAGTAACTTTCAAGTTTTCACTGATCCTTAATATTTCAGAAAAGATAAAACAATATCTCCTGGTAAGATACCTCTATTTCATTTGAAATTAGGT
The DNA here is from genome assembly GCA_001517045.1 of Pseudotsuga menziesii. Lineage (NCBI taxonomy): Eukaryota > Viridiplantae > Streptophyta > Pinopsida > Pinales > Pinaceae > Pseudotsuga > Pseudotsuga menziesii. The sequence goes on along the minus strand of LPNX011020773.1, from coordinate 18,475 downwards.
AAAACCCCTTTTCAGACAAGTTCTATCCAAATCTCTCCATCACCAAAGTCAGTCAGCCTTAAAATGGTAGCCCAAAATCAACCTATAGACATGATGGACCGAATGGTTGCAGCCAAATATGCACCATTAGTTTTGCCTCATCCTTTGAATGCACTGCCTGGAGGTGACTATCAAAAATACGTGCCTAGGTTTAATGGACAAGGTGAAACTACAGCTGAAGAGCACTGGGAAGATTTTCTCAGTTATGCTGATAACCAAAACATTGAAGCTAAGGACGTACGGATGAGGATGTTTGTGCAAAGACTTGATGGAGATGTTAGAAAATGGTTTAGCGAGCTTCCTGCTAATTCTATCACCATCATAGAAGAGCTTCAGGACCTCTTCATGAGACAATGGGATGACACCAAAGACCATACTTATTATATAACTGAGTTTGGAGCCCTTAGGAGAAAGAAGGATGAAACCATTGCATATTTTTCAAAAAGATTCAATAAAATGTACAGTAGAATTCTTGCAGAAATAAAACCTTCAGAAACATCTGCAAAACTCACATATGAAAATGCTTTCGATCATGAATTTTCTTTACTATTAAGAGAGAGAAGACATGTTTCTTTACTGAATATGCAGGATGCAACATTAGAGGTGTAGTCTAACATATTGGCTTCCAATAGATTGAAGAAGGAAACAACTTAGCAGATGTATGACATGAATGGTAAGAAGGAAGCAGCTCTTGGGGTTTCAACATCTCATTGTTCAGAAGGAAAAATTGATGAGATGGCCAAGTCAGTGAAGATTTTGACTGCAAAATTAAACAAGTTAGAACTAGAAAGAAATTCCAGCAAGCCTGTTCAAGAAGGTGAAATAAACCCTAACAATCAGAACCATTTCAGAAGACAATTTGCTCCTCATTTTATACATACAGAATGAAGAAATAATGATATTTAGCGAGAAAGGAGAGAGACCGAGGACCAAAGGGTACCACCACCTCTTCAGAACAATGTTGTTGATGAAGAAGAGATTGATGAAGAAGTGCTATTTGAAGATACAGATCAAGATATGAACTATTTTGGAGAAAGGTTGACTAAGGGTTTTGTCACTAAAGAGGAGTTTTTAAATGCAGAATATTATGATGCTAATATTTTTGAAACTGAGGATGATTTGAATCTGAAAATGACTGCTGTAACTGCTGACGTCTGTCAGAATGAACCCAAGAATAATTTGAATTTGAGTTCAGGCCCAAAACAATTAGTACAAAACCCAAAGAAGAAGGTAGTTGTACCTACTAAACATCAATCTGATCCTGTGTCAGAGAAAAAACAAATTCCAGAAAAGAAAAAGAAGAACATGGAGGCTGAAGAGGTAAATAAAACTGCGGAGAATTTTAATTTGGAAAATGAATTAGGAAAAATAAATATTCCTATGCCTTTTACTGAACTAATGAAAAATCCTTCTTACAAAGAATCAGTGCTTAAAATGATCGGTTTAGAAAACAATCAACCTATTTATGATACAGTGAATTTGCAAGAAGAAAATCCTAAGAATTTTATTGGATTAGCCATGGCTGAAAAAACTGAGAATGAAGCAAGTGATTCACCTCCATTTTACATTACTCTGATAGTCCATGAACAAATGATACATAATTGTTTGTTAGATTCAGGAGCATCACACAATTTAATGCCAAAGGATGTCATGGAGGCTTTAGGTCTGAGTATAACCAAACCCTATCATGATCTGTATGCATTTGATTCATGAGCTCTAAAGTGTTTAGGTGTGATTAAAGACATGGTTGTTAGTTTGGCTCAATTACCAATGAAAAGAGTAATCATGGATGTGGTGGTAGCTGATATTACTCCTAAATTTGAGTTACTTCTCTCTAGGTCCTGGGAAAAGAAAGTTGGTGGAACTTTACAAATGGATTTATCATATGCTACTATTCTTTTGTTTGGAGGAGAAAATAGAAGGCCGAGCTTCAGTTTTCCTATATTGTGACAGATGACAAGAACCCTACCAACCATCCTCTGTATGCTATTGATAAAGATTTGGGTACTTGCATGTTACATTTTAGTGATGATGACAATACTACTGGTTTGTTACAGGTTGAAAAGGAACAACCAATTAAATGCAGCAAGGAATAGGAAGATGACCTTTGGCAATTATACTTTGATGGATCATCTTGCAAAGAAGGTGCTGGATCAGAGGTTCTTCTCACATCCCTTGGTGGTGAAACAGTAAAGCTGATGTATAAATTAGAATTCATTACTACAAACAATACTGCTGAATATGAAGCTTTGCTGTTAGGATTGAAGGCTGCCAAAGATTTAGGCATTCAACATATTTCTGCATATGGCGACTCCGAATTAGTTGTTCAGCAGGTGAGGAACAACTATCATGTGAAACAGGATTTTCTAAAGGTATATCGAAATGAGGTATGGGACATGGTAGATAATTATTTTGTAGCTTTTAACATTACCTATATTCCAAGGGACTATAATCAGATTGCTGATTCATTGGCCCTAGCTGCTACACATTTTAGAATTCCCAAAACCACATAGTTGAGGTATCCCATTGAGGTTAGGTACAGACCGTATGTACCTAATAATGTAAAGCAGTGGATAGTGTTTGAAGATGACATTGAAATTAAAATATTTTTGGAGCTTACACATGAGTTTTCTAATTCCTTGATTGATGAAGAGGAAGATGATGAGGATGGAGATATGGAAGAGATTGTTGAAAATGAAATAGCTGGACACAAGATCATTGAACTAAAAGGTAATTTCATCCCAAAAGGTTTGGTACCTTTAGAAATAATATTTTCGAAAGATGGTACACCTCTAAAACCCGTTGTACAATCTTTAGAAGAGAATGTGGTGGATTGTAACATTGGCACTGCAGAACATCCTAAAATGGTGAAAATTTCAAAAGCACTTATAGATGAATAGAGAAATAGGTATATAAAGTTGTTAAAGGAACATGTTGATGTCTTTGCATGGTCCTATGAATAATTGAGAACATATGATACTGGAATTATACAACATAAAGTCCCTTTAAAACCAAATGTTAAACCTTTTCATCAGAAATTAAGAAGGATTAATCCAGCCTTGTTTCCTGTTATTGAAAAAGAAGTGAAGAAGTTATTAGATACCAAGATCATTGTTCCTCTCAGGTACTCTTCATGGGTTCCTAATCTAGTTCCTGTTAGGAAACAGAACAGAGAAATCCGATTGTGTGTTGACTTTAGAAACTTGAACATATCTTCACTAAAGTATAACTATCCTCTACCTAAAATTGAGCAAATATTGCAGAAGGTTGTTGGGGCACAGAGGATTTCTGTGGTTGATGGTTTCTCAGGATACAATCAGATTTCTATGCATCCTGATGATAAGAAGAAAACAACTTTTACCACTCCCTGGGGAACTTTCATGTATGATAAGATTCCTTTTGGTTTAATGAACGTTGGAACAACTTTTCAAAGGGCTATGGATATAGCCTTTGTCGGGGAAAAGGACAAGTTTGTGGTAATTTACTTAGATGATATTACTGTATTTTCACAATCAGATGATGAACATCTAAAACATTTGAAACAGACTTTCTTAAAATGCAGAAAATTTGGTTTATCCTTGAATCCAAAGAAGTCACACTTTGCTGTATAGGAAGGCAAATTACTGGGTCATTTAGTTTCTGCTGATGGTATAAGGATTGACCCCGAAATGGTAAAATAAATATTGAAGATAAGTCTGCCTAGGAGTAAAAAAGATGTCCAACCTTTCATTGGTAAAATCAACTTTCTGCGTTGGTTTATACAAAACTTTGCTGAGACTATCAAACAGATTGCAGCCATGCTAAAAAAGGATCAAGAAGTCAAATGGACCACTGAAGCAAAGAATGCATTTGAAAAAATCAAGATGGCCCTTACTGAAGCCCCTGTATTAGTAAGTCCATATTTCACCAGAGAATTTCTAACATTTTCCTTTGCATCTGAAGATACACTAGCAGATGTTCTATTGCAGAAGAATAAGGAGGGTCTTGATCAACCTATTGCATTCTTCAACAAAACTCTCAGAGATTATGAATTAAAATACAATATCTTGGAAAAAAAGGCTTATTATTTGGTGAAAGCTTCAAAATTTTTCAGAATCTATGTTTTGCATTCTAAAGTTATTTCATATGTGCCTAATGCTGCTGTAAAAGATTTTTTGACACAGCCTGACAGTGAGGGGAAAAGAGGCAAGTGGATTGCTAAAATCATGGAGTATGATGTAGATATCAGACCTACCAAACTAGTCAAGGGACAAGGTTTAGCCAAGCTGCTGGCTGAATCAAACTGCCAAGCTTTAGGACTGCATGTGATGACAGAAGAGCTAGCTCAGGAAGAAAATCAAGCAGAGTTGAAGAAAGAGAATATTATGGACTTCTATTCAGCATCCACATGGTACGCAGACATTATGTATTTTTTGTTCTATTTGCAATGTCTTGAACATTTAGATAGAAAAGCTACTAGATATTTGAAGCTAAGAACTACTAAGTACAATTTGGTAGAACAACAACTATTTTGGAAGGACCCAGGGGGTATTCTACTCATATTCTTAGATAAAATTGAAATTGAAGGGGTGATTTCTAAATCTCATGAGGGTGCTTGTGGAGGTCACAAGTATTGGAAGGAAATAGCATACAAGATCTTAAGAGCTGGGTGCTATTGGCCCTCTTTGTTTGTAGATGTATATCAATAAGTAAGAGCTTGCATCCCTTGTCAGAAGTTTGCTGGTAAACAAAAATTGTTGTCATTACCTTTAAAACCAATTTCAGTAAGTGCTCCTTTCTAGCAGTGGGGCCTGGATTTTATAGGAGAGATAATTCCATATTCCTCAGGACAACACAAGTGGATTTTGACTGCAATAGACTTCTTTACCAAATGGGTGGAAGCTATCCCTACTAGGAATGCCATAGATAAGGTGATTATGGAATTTATTGAAGAAAATATCCTCAGTAGGTTTGGGTGTCCTCAGAAAATAGTAACAGATAATGCAAAAGCTTTTAAGTCTAAGGAAATGGAAGCATTTTGTGAAAAGAATGGTATCTTGTTGAAACATTCAACTCCTTACTATCCCCAAGGTAATGGTTTAGCTGAGTCCTCAAATAAAAATATCATTCAGAGTATCAAAAAAATGCTAAAGCATAATAAGAGATCATGGGATTCTATGCTGAAATATGCATTATGGGCTGATAGAATAATAGTCAAGAAAGCAATTGGAACTTCTCCTTTCCAATTAGTGTATGGTACAGATGCAGTTTTTCCTGTTCAGTTGGGCATTCTAGTGATGAAGTTTTTTCAGAATGGTTAGGAAGAACCTAATGATATGCAGAGAAGAATTTATGAGATGATAGAGTTGCAGCAAAACAAAGAAAGAGTGGAAGAAAAGGCACATTATACAGATTGAAGATAAAAGACAGATTTGACAAGAAAATCAAAGACAACACTTTCTCAATTGGTGACATGGTTCTAAGGTGGGATTCCAGGAAAGAGAAAAAAGGAAAACATGGCAAATTTGACAACCTCTGGTTTGGCCCTTTCCTAATATCTAAGTTTTTGGAAAATAACACTTTCGTCCTATAGACTTTGGAGGGTGAGGAATTGTCAAGTCCAGTTAATGGATGATTCCTCAAGCATTTTTACAGTTTTTGAGGGGAATTTTAGTTTTTCCATGTATATACCAGTGTGAGTAAAACATAATAAGGAATCCATAGCCCAATGGAAATTTTGCAGATTAGCAGGTAATAGGAGAGAAGGCACTGGTCTACAGGTTCTTGAAGCCTCACAAGGAGGACTTCATCCCGCAGCAGGAGCCAGATGTTAGGTCATGATTTTGTCTTCCTTAGTTTTATGATTTTGTTTATGTCTTTGAAATTTGCTAATATTTTTACTTCTAGGAAATTTTGGTGTAAAGGTTAATTTTGATTTTATGCCTTTTAGTTTTCATCATTTTGATTTTTTCCTATTTTTAAGCTTGCTTTTATAAATTTTGCGTAGAGTTCATTCTTGAAGGGTTCTACAAAGTGAATATTGATTAATGGTTTCATTAATGACACTAATATCAAAGATTAATCATATAAACCAAGTCTTAAAACTGGATTAGTGATTAAATGACATGAAATTGTGTGTTTGGACTTTCTTGTAGCGCAAGAGCAAAATTAATGCACTAGCGCGCTACAAGAAAGTCGCGAGTGCCAAAATAGTCATTTTTCAGTTTGATTTTTTTTGGGGTTTCATTCCTAAGGTGTTAATCACATCAATTATCACATTTGATACATGTCTTGCTAGGCTAAAAATTGAAACAGGTGTCTGGTCATCATGTGAGGGAGATCGTGGCAATTGTATGCAAGTTCATGGAAAATGATGACAGTGAGTGGAACAAGGTAGAATTTTCGGGAATAGGTTCCTCAGCTAAAGAATACAAAGGCATTGAAGGTCATGGTGGAGACATATTGCTGATAAATCAGAGTTTTGACAATTGAAAGAAGAAATAGGGATTCCCAGCGGTGACGGCTCGAAGTGATCTGGACGGTTGAAGACAGCTGGAACGTGCAATTCGACACCTAACCTTTCAAGGGATCGACTTCCAGCACCTGTATTAATCTTTGGATGAGGTACCTCATGTGACATTTGATAAGGTTTGTTAAATTTGGGGGTTTTTCTGATAAAGCCTATAATGTCAAAATTTTAAAGAAGGGCATGAATTTACCCACTCAATAGACATTGAATGATGAGATATTAATCAATATATATAAGTATTCATCATTTGATTTAGTAAAGTTTAGAACAAAACTATTGGAGGTCCCCGAATCTGTGATTAGGTCAAATTGCTGAAACTTTGCACAAAATATTTCCTAAACTGGTGATAGGGTAGACTATGAGTGTTTGAAGATAAATAGACTGCCGAGACTATGGGAGTTTGAATATAAACAGACTCTGAGATTATTGACAGGTGTTGCAAACCATAGTAAGGATGAATAAAAGTGGAAAAACTAATAGGGCTGAGCCCAATGATCTCAGTTGGATAGATAAATTCCCAGATTGTGCTGAGCTATTTGAAAATGCAGGGTGGTTGATATTTTTCAAGAAAATTGATGGATACAATGCAGAGGTCTCCCATAAGTTTGCTGAGTGTTATGACAAAGACATTGTATCTTTTGATACTTTGAAATTCAAATTGAACAAAGAGTTGGTAGCTGAGGCAACAGGGGTTAAAAATGAGGGAGAACTATGGTTTAAGAAAGTGCCATTCAGTTTTAATGCACAAAGGTACCTACTGCCTAGTATAGTTCTAGATTGGGGTAAGTGTGTACCCATCCATAACTTCAAGCCTGAATGGGTAGAACCTATTAAGGTTTTACAAAGTTATATTACATGTGAAGGAAGATATGCCTTCGTTTTTAAATACCATTTCAGGTTTCTTCAACACCTCAGTAATGAATCAAAGATGAATCTTCCCTTCTTCTTGCTAAAGAGCCTGCAGAAGATGTCTTGTAGAATCAAAGAACACCAAAATTATACTAGACAGTCCATTTTTCACCATGGGATTATCAAACTCATTATCAACAGTGTTTTGCAGAGTAAAGGGAAAACTTGGGAATATTTTCTTTTTTGGTCAAGGTTTCAGAATAGTCAAGAAGGACAGTCTAATAGAAGACAAGCTGATAAAGGATAGACCTTGATCATAAAGATAAGATAGAAGACAAAGGTTAAAGAAGAAGACGATATTAAATTGGAGGAAGTTGCAGAGCCTGCAAAAGAAGATTGTGAGTCTAAACAACATCTAAATGACATTGATAGCAAAGATTTGCAGTCTGATAATAAGGAGACAGAGCCTGTTCGGGATGATGCACCAGAAAATAAATTTGTTGCTGAGAATATTGTACTTGTAGAGAAAGTTTCAGGTGATTAAGAGGATACTAAAGTCCAAAAACAAAGTCCAATGACCATCCTGTCAGAGGATGAGGTAGGCCTCCTTGAGGAGGATAAACTTCCTATTAATGATGAAACTAAGGCTGGCACTAAAAAGGAATTTCATAGTCAAGAAGATGAGGTAGTAGTACCAAAGAGAAAGAAGCTAAAAGTCATTGAATTTTCCTCAGTCACCCATCAGGGAAAAACTTTCAAAATGTTAGGGGAACTAGCTCCTGGGTGGAGACCAAAAACTAGACCCAAAAACAAGCTCGGGCTGAATATGAAGAAATTGCTAAGCCCTAAATTGAATAAAGAAGGAGTAACTGTGATTGATGACTCCTCCTCTGATGAAAAACTAGATTTTGATAAGGGTGAAAGCAAATGGAAAAGACCAATGAAATCAGAAAAAGAATCTGCACTTACTGAGACTGAACTGTCTAATGTATTTTTAGAGATACGAAGCCAAATGTTAAAGGAACAACAAGAAGGTGAGATAGAGGTTTCTCACTCAGAAAACAAGCTGATGGTTGATGAAAATGTTTCCTATGAATCCGAGACTAAAGAAAACCTAAGTTTTCATGAGACTCCTACAGAATTGCTGCAAGAAGATGAAGAAATCTATAGGAGACTAAACATTCCATGGCTTCCCAATGAGATGAAAAGTATAGCAGGAAATAAAGCATTTGATTCAGAGAAAGAGAATTTACAGAGAACTATAAAGCAGTATAAACATCAAGTGGAATATATATGCAGGATATAAATGATGGCTTGGTTATGGCCAATAGAAGACTCAGAGAGGATCTGGATGAGGTGAATAGCCACTATCAGGAGCTGATTGCAGTCTCAAAAGAGGCATTGAAAAGAACAAGAAATACAGAGTCACAATTTACAATGTTAAAACAAACCATTAAATATCTACAGTAGAAAAATGAAGAACTCACTAGAAAGATGGCAGAGATGGAAGCAGAGCAACTGAAGGCTAGGAGAAAAGCCCAATCCCTAGAAGGGATAGCCTTGTTAGCAGAGGCAGCTAAAGATCTATGAGGCTTGTTAACATAATCACTTATTTGTTATGTTTTGAAGGATATTTCATTTTTTTAATTATTATTTTGATAGAACTATTTTGATGAGTAGGCTAAAAAGAAGTTAGGGTTTATCCCTTAACTGAATTTTGAAGGATATTATTAATGTAGGTCACAAAGAGGACTAGAGGTTGGATTTTTTTTGGCAGGAACGAGGAGGTCTATAGACTTGTTCATAAGATAAGTAAATGACTCTTATGTGTATTTCAAATATTGATTATGAAATAGATGCTCCATTTACCCTTCAATTTGTTCTCTTGCTTCATTTATAGCTTGTTTTATCTAGTCAAGTGGTAATTTCATTGTTGGTTTAAGGTTTTTATGCTTCTAGTGCTTGCCATTTGTGGATGAACTTCAGTGTTATTTTCTGTTGGATACATGGTTATTATTTTATGCATCTCATTTTTTCTATGCTTGCGATTTATTTTTTATTTGGGTTATGAATGCATTCGGTCTTGTCATCAAACTTCACAACTAGAAAACCCTAAAAACCCTGTTTTGTTTTATTGAGATATTTGAGATTATGTTGGCTTGTTTTCTTGTAGCCTGGAAATAATTTCTGGCATAAACAACTGGTATTCCACCTTCAACCTTGAGGCAAAGGTTGGAATATGCTTTACTCTAGGTAAATACTAGATCCATCAGTAAGTCGTCCATCTTGTCGTACCATGTCAAACCTCGGGATCTTCTGAAATCAATCCCTCTGAAGTGGAGCATCATTCTCCCTCTAGCCTTGATACCCTATGTATTGAAACATTCTGTACTAGAGTGACAAGTAGCTTCCTCTCCTACTAATATTCTATGTATCCATTTAGGTTCACTGGATACCAAGATCCTCTATTTTGAAAGTGTTCTTCTCGCACACATCTGTGAGCTTGTCATCCTCTATAGGCTTTCATATTCAACCTTGTAGTAAAGATTAAGATATTCATCACTCTAGGTGATCTTCAAGCTCCTCATGTAAGTGTTATCCCATGCGTGCCTTCTGAGCTCGTACAGGGCCTTCTTTAATTTTGTACACATGATTCTAGCTATCATGTGTCTTAAATTCTAGTGGCTGCAAATGTCTCTTCTTAGTCTATGCCTACTTTCTATGAAAAGCCTCGTTCTACAAATATTTCCTTGTATCCCACAAACTTCTCTTCAAGTCTTGATACTGCATATTAGACATCATTCTTCTTGAACTTGTATTCTCCTTCCCTTTCTTCTTGGCTAATTCTTCATAGATGGAAGGCTCTACAACAGTGATATCGCTCAACAGTGTCACATAAATGCACTGTGTTTGAGGCCTCTTGAAGTATCAGCATACTATTCTTCATTTTGGATTATTTCTTGAGCTTTCATCACTTGTTCTTTGGAACAAGTCTCATCCTTATTTTGGAGGAAATTGTATGCGATATTTCCCACAAGTCAAATGCATTAGTTGTATGGTTAGAAACATTTCATAAGGTATATTCATAATGAAAACTTTTTTTGCATCAAGATATAATCATGCAACTATTTTAGCCAATACAACGTTCATCCACATCTTACGGAAACTTTCTAGATTCCTTCCATATCTATCAAGACAACATTGAGATTCTGCACTAATCCAATATTTCAGCAAAGAGGTTTCATTCTAGATAAGTAGCAATGGAGAGTTGTATAGTACCATGGAATACTTACCCATCACATGCATATTAGTAGTATACCATCCAAGGATAATTTTAGGGGCGAATTTTAGCCCAATAGGCTATTTTTCCATGCTTTTCTCCCAGAAAAGATTCACCATTTTGCCCTTTTTGAAGCCCTGTTTCACCCAATTTTGATGGGGTAAAATTTTTTCACCCTAAAAATCACCAAATTATTATATAAACGATATAAAATCCTTGAAAATTAAAATATTTTTTGAGAAATATCGCCAATCATTTTATAGTTGGCGTTTTAAGAGTTGGTAATATTCGCCAACATTTATACACTTTTAAATAAGTATGGTTCCTTAAAATTATCCCCGATACTACTATCATTAATGCAAACATTCTATTATGCATAAGACCACAACTAAATATAAACAAATGCATAACAAAATAATATCATGAAATGCTAATTAAATACTTATCTTTATCTGTTTCGTGGGTGGACTCCTTCTTGAGCCTTCTGCTTCATCATGACATCACACTAGTACAAGTGATCAATTTTGACAAGGGATGCAAAATAGTTTCAGTACAGGGGTACTCTGCTCTGAGCTTTTGTAATTAAATGACTCAGCATTGTTGATCCATAAAACACTTCCCATGTCCCGATTAGGGGCATGCCTAGAATGTTTTGCTGCTTTCCTAGCCTGTACAAATGCAAACAAAATGTTTTAGACTATGTTTTACACAATTTATTCAATCAAATATGCATTTGCAAATGAGTATGCAATCGTGCATCAATATTTACATTAGTCCCAGACATGTAAATGAAGTAGACTCTAGAATTATATATATGAAGACTCTATATTATAATGGTAGATGAAGGAAACAATATAAAAAATGAAAATTACTAAAATGAAACACTAAAACTAAAGCAAAAAACACCACACTATACTAATAATCACATATGAGTTGACAGAGAGAAAATGTACACCATAATTACCGTGCACTGCTGATCCATCTATCAACAAATACTTAACTTTACGTAGATCTGTTTCCCCAAGAGCAGGAGAGAGAGATGATGCTTCTGCCTGAAGCAAAAATTGACGCTGTTGCTAAGAAGACAAGAGCTGATACGAGATACGACATCTCTATAAGATTCATTTCTCCTGTAATAAACAACCCAAAAAGGAGTTATGTCCAACGTTATTATGGAAATACAATACTCCTTTATACACCATTTCATGATAGGAAATGGGAGGATGGGAGGATTAAGAACATACATTACTTTTTCAGAGCATTGCCAGATAATGGGTTATGGAGACTAATGGCAGAAGATGCCTATGGTGCATGTGGGTGTTCCCTAATTCATAGGTGGGAAAATTCTAGGTGTTTTTTTGGGCCTTTTTTGCAGCCCTAAGGAGTAAGTATGGGTACTCCTGGTTTTCTTTCAAACCCTATATGGCAGTCCTAGGCATACCTAAGCCTTCAAAATGCAACCTGCGCCATTATATCAACATTCCTCAGCATTATTTAGTGAAACCTAGGCATGAATGAGAAGTTCTGCAATAAAATTGTCTTTAAATACTCAACGACGGTAGCCTCTATGAGATAAACAATAGAGTAGCAGTTTGCATCAAAACAACAGTCTAATGAATCTAAAATAATCAATAAACATCAAGTTTATTTAAACTTGGTTTGTACACTTATTATCCGTAAAAAAACCTTCAAAGGGGCATTTTGAGGCATATTTTCACACAACGGCCCTAAAAGTGGTAAAACACAGTCACCTACAACAAATATGGGCACTTCTTTGGGTGACTTTCATGAGGAACAACCATGGATCTTAAAAAATATGGACTGCCATGAGAATAATCAGTCACCTATAGCAGTCCTGGGCACACCTACATGGATAATGGGCACTTTTCAACCCCAAAACAATCTCATACAACTATGAAGAAGCAAAAAGCCAAAAAAATTGAGCATGTAACAGCCTCTAATAATCAATATTGTGTGTGAACAGTAGTAGGAGAAGTGTGTGAACTTGTTATGAGGCATGCCTTATCCATCGAACTTGAAGAACACCTAGTAAATCAAGTTCTGAAGGTAGAGGATGGGAGGTTTACTTATACTGATGATGCTCTTGTTCTTGTAGCTCACATTCTTATTATAAGGACAGCCACAGGGTCCAGTTTGGGAGATGACTCCTTAAGACTCAATCTGCAAAGGCTACGTTGGTTTTATTGTTGAGAAAGTGAAAGCTACATATTCAGGGTGCTTAAATATCCAAGAAGTTTGTGCAAGTCTTCCATCCCTGTTTTTGAAAGTAAATTTCTTTTTGGGCACCAGTTGAGAATTCAAACTATCCAACCGCTCCTTCAACTCTGCAATGGCATTTTGTGTGCTGTGTACCTCATATGAGGGAAAGAAATAAGAATTCACAGCCACTAACTTTTCAAGGTCATTGATATCTAAAGATAGGGTTTCTAAGCCTGATTTCAGAAGGATTTTATATTGAGTGCTTGTTTCTTTGTGAATTTAGTCCATTCAGCTTTCGTATAAGCTGCAAGTCTTGGCATGGCTTTTCATTTACCAGGGGACCCCCTCTAAGTCCAGAAAATGATTGTTTGGAGCCTTGAGCAGACCTATAGCAGCGTTTGGCCCACTTCTGTATAGCACATTTTGTAATAAATATTCACTAACAATCACAAGAAAAATGATATGCATGCAAAATATAATGGAATATTATCCACATTATCAAGATTTAAAGTGAACTCACCATAAAGGAAAGCAGTCCTGTCAAAATACTGCAACCAAAGTTTCAAGTCCAGTCAGTCAATCACATCTATAACTGTATTCAATGGCTTCACATAACAGCAGGCAAGGAATATACAAACAAAATCCCAAGACATAAAACATGCAAAGCTTCCTTCTATGTAAATACCTTGAGACTGACCACATTGGATTCCATGTTTCAGGATGATCTGAGACACATAAGACAACAAAGCATGAAATCCACATTTTTCAAATATATTAACATTGAGTGATATAATGCATAGCAACTCAAGAACTTGAAAAAACACTTGTCAACTTACAGTCACTCATAGACATGCAGATTCTCTTGTGTGTTGCAAAGTGATCATTTGGAGTGATCATACTACTATTTTATACATGTTTATACATGTTATATTCCATGCTATTTTAAATATTTTTAAATTCACACCTAAACAAGGTATAAGAATCATCTTTTGAAGTGTACAAATCATAAGCTTGGCTTTGGCATACATCTAAAGACGCTGTCCATGACAGGTAACCAACAAAACTTAGTGTATGGCAGTTGCCTGCTTCACTGTCAACCCAGACATATCCATACAAAGTGGCCACCAGAAATTGCCAAGAAATATCCAGTTAAGAGTCACCAACTGCCCAGTTAAGAGTACAACACCAAGATACCACTTTGGGTTACCAACGCCTTGTTCACAATTGATGGTCTCCAACATATTGCCCTACTATAATACAAAAGATAAAGGTTGCTAGTAAAAATAACCAAAGTAGCACAGGCTGCCCATTATTGACACCAAAACAGTGTTCAGTTGAAATCTTTGAAATCAACATATTTCTTTCATACCAAAAGAAATTAACAATAAAATCAAAGCCAATTGCTTGTAACAAATGAAACACCATACAATTGTTTAGGGACAAAACCATTGCAATCATCACATGTTTCATAGGATTTTGTACAAAGTCTAACTTTACAAAAGTAGATTGAAAGATTCCAGTCACTAGAAAACTTAAACTTAGTTGACTCTGAAGATTAGCTGGCATCATCTCACAAATTTTCACGAAGTGATAGAACAACAAGTATTGTTTTTATAGGTTAGTCAAGTCCAGACTAAGCAATGGAAAGGCCATTACACTACCAAAAACTGCCATTAGTAGAACCAATAGCCATGTAGGGAAATTCTTTGATCCTCCATGCTTCAGTCCTTTCTGTACTGTCTCTTTGTCATTGTGTCTGATCCCCTGTGATTGCTCCTGACCAACAATTGTGGAAGATTTTGCATCCCCATTATTTGATGTTGATTCAAACTTCATGTTTCAAGCTTTTTGTTGTTCAGAATACTTCTCCACATACTCTGGAAACATTTTTCGAAATATTGAACTGCATAAAATAAACAGATGCCATCAAAATAAATCACATAATGCAAAAAGCTAGTCTTCTCTAACAATAAATTAACATCCAAAATAGTAAATACAACTGAACTCGGACTCTTAGAAACACAAATCTCCAAAACCATGTGATAAACACTTAAGACACCAAATATAGGTGTTCAATAGTAACCCTAAGATATTAAAACTCCCAATAGACCAATTTGTTTCTAACACCTTGCAGGGTAATTCTCAGGGACTTCCCAGAATTCATGGACGGTTCTCACTGCAAACCTTAAGCATTAATTATAGTATCTGACCCGATAGGGATATAGAATGAGGCCTACAACAGAGCCAGACAACCCCAAGAATCTTCTCTGACACATCCTACCTGATGCTCATAGCACTCAGCTACTAAAGATAGCCCACAAGAATCAACTAACCCCAGATATATCCATATACAATGATCATATGCCAATGTGTGTAATAAATACTGACTATAATAGTCTCTTATATATACTAATTGTCGCTCAATACTCATGCAGGCCCAGCTCTAGGATGCGCCTTACTTAATATTTGACGCATTATATTAGCTCTACTGCCATACCATAACATCCATTAGGATCATGACTCCTAACAGATTCAAGTACAATATTTTATTATAATCAAAATATTACTCCCAAAGAGACCATAATTTTATTTGCTTCAAAAAATGAAACTAACAGGCTCAACAATGGATTCATATCTATCATGAAGAATCAACCAGTCCAAAGGTGGAGAAGCATACAACATAATTGCATTCACTGATTTCAAAAAAACATTCATACTTTCTCACCTCTTACAGTTATAAGCAAGAGAAGCTTTCGCTAGACGTTGCGTATCTGCCACTATTGTTGAGACACTGCCAGTTGTTGGACTATTATCCATCTGGACAAAGAGAAAGTTGGACTGTAACATATCCAAAATGCATTTTCACAAAGATGGATGCACCCAGTGATTGCTTATCAAATAATACATCAGATGTTGACATAGTGAATTACTTTTCAAATGCATTATCATAATGTTGCATAAATAGTGAACTACTTATAAAAGACGAAATGCACACATAGTGAATTGCTTAAAAATAGTGAACTCTAACTCAAGGAATAACAAAACACAATACCAACCAGCCCCAGACCAGACTAACTACAACTAGGTCTCTTCTCTAGAACATTCTCATGAGAAACTGAAGACAATACAGACTGGTATATTTCTGTCTTGATTTTGCAGACGACAAATTTACCTCTAATTCGGTTGTCTTCAGGGCCAGAGAAGAATACAAACATGAACAAAAGGGAAATTTGCTTGTTCAAAAGACTTAGGAGTAGCATCCGTCTTTGCAATAGCAGATGCAGCACTGCTCTTTCCAGAAAATGAAAATGGAACTGAATTCATACCATTTGTCTCGAAGATAGAACCACCAAATAATGGGAAGCCCACAGAAGTTGCAGCAGTAGTGGTTGATGTAGAGAACATACTGCCTGAACTGGAGAAAGTGGGTGAAATCCCTGCTGACATGCACAAGTGGTTACTAGAATATAAATACATGGTAAAGCTTCAAATAGAAAATAAACATGCAAAGTGAATCTTTAGTCCTATTCAACCCTTAAACAAATTGCCATGTCTCCAAATAAAACACTGTTATGGATAGATTTGACAGTTCTTTGCTTTGCATACAATATTGAACATTATTTTCTTTTCAATGGAAATTACCTACTCACCTAATAAATAAATAATGCTTCATGCACAGTGAACAAGATACACAAGAGAATCTGGATTCACTTTGAAACCAAATGGCTACTACAAACAGGACTGGCAGTGACTTTTGACATTTACATTATTTATATTTACTTTCATCTGACATTTAGCTTCAATTTGCATTAGAAGTTAAAGTGGGACCCCCAATTTAGAAAGGCCAGTAAATCACACCCATCAGACCTCACATGGAGAAGATAAAAATTGGGGTGTTTTTCAACATTTGGTATGCAACAGCTTTTTCAGAATTTAAGCATATATTCAGAACATGACCCTCTAGCCATTCCTCCTGCACACTTTTGGCTTCGATTTGGGTGATTCTAAAATTGAAAACTACAATTGGAATAAGCTTCTCAATAGTGCCAATGCCAACTGGCTAAAATACTTTAAATGGTAGCAATTGTTGAAGCCACTCATCAAGAAAAAACAAACTTCAGATTCTTGGATTCGCTTGAGACAAACTATTCAGTGATTCATCAAATGAGTGTACTCATTTGATAATAGTATGGTGATTTTTAGACCTGAGAGTTTAGAGGCCATTTAGGCCTCAATCTTTCCATTTTCATTGAAACATCAAGCGCATTTTGTTATATTCACCCTTATATGCTATATACATGGGCACACTCTGTATTTTTTATGTCTAATGGTTGGATCTGTTACCTCTGAAACCCTCACTTCCCGAAATAAAGTCCTACAGTTCAAGTGAGCCCTTGGTCGAACTAAGAGGTGTTGGCAATGTCACCTCATAAACCCTCTTCAGACTTTAGGCCAGCCCTTCTCCAACTCAAAGGAGGCTTCCATAGAATAAGATTACTAGAACTTAGTAAACGGAATTCAAGATAAATAAGAGATATCCTAGAAAAATAGTATGATGAGTTTAAAAAATAAATTGGATAAGTCAACCAAAGACTAGTGTCTTAGCACTGGGCAAAAGGGGTGAAATCAAGGTTCAATTGGAGTCTATCTTAATAAGTAATAATGGCAATTGAGGCTGAAACATACAAGCTACAACAAACCCTTCCTTGCTGTGCCAAAGTGCAGAAATATAACTAGAAAGATCACAAGAGTTAATGAACTCCAACAGGTACGGAGATTATGATTACCGTTAATGAAATGTGTGTGCATTTATGATTTAACTAAGCATAGAGAAATAATTCATTCATAAACAACCTCCCATGGATAACATAAAGGAAAAGAAATTAAGTTACCAATACTTCATCTCAATATTGTTTCTAGGTTAGAGAGGTTACCCATCTACTTCAAATGGTTGGTATCAATGTTATTGGAACCAGACCAGAACCAATAAAATTGGCCGGACCAACCGGTTTTAGGATTTTTCAGGTTCAGTTCAGTGTTTCTAACCAAATATGGTGAATTATGTACCGAACAAGCTTTTTTATACCTGAACTGACTGGTTCCGTACAGAACCAGTAATAAATGCCCAAACCAGCTGGTTTTATATAAGTCCATACAACATGGTTTTGAAGATGGAATTTCCATGGGATATGAGGCATTTTCCAATTTGACACTAGAGTACCTAATCCTAAAAAACTTTCTGAGCAGCTCCTGGAACAAAGTTGAATGCATTACAGTTATCGAACACTGAGTTTTACTAGGCCTGGAAAGTGTCCTTTGGACAGTCAGATGGTTACCTTTGACTAGCCTTGAAATTCAGATATGTTTCGACAGTCACATGGTTACCTTTGCTGGGTTTATCTTTCCATTTGCTAGAAGTTGTTCTAGACATACTCAGACTTGGCTCTTCACACACAAATTTGATAAACTCATCATTAGAAAATCTACAAAATCTACAAATAGAAGGTACGAAAGACCATGAGACAAAAGCAACATATGAAATACCATGACACAAAAGTATTATAAGACTACTGAAATTT
>LPNX011020770.1:16563-28780 GCA_001517045.1 Pseudotsuga menziesii | reverse complement strand
ATGATCATGGTTATTGTTGTTAGTTGTTGAACAAGATAAATAATTTGCTTCATTGTTTTTCTAATTTACAGTTCATTGTTTTTCTATTTTACAAGTGATCAATTTTTATTGGATTTTGTAGGAGTGAGCTTAACTTATAAGTGGGCCATTGAGTATGAAGAGCTTGCTACTAAGGATTTTCCATTCCGTATGAAGAGCCTGATGTTGAGGCTTTCAAGCTACTAAGTGTGGTTTTGAAGCTGCTGACGTGGGATTTAAGTATGGTTTTGAAGCTGTTGATGTGAGATCTAAGTATGGTTTTGAAACCAAGTGCAAGTATGATGGTTTAGCCATTGTAATATTTTGAAAAGTGATGGTTTTCCCATAAAGTTATATGGAAATTAATATGTGTTTTTGAGAAAACTCATATTTATTGTAATACTTTTGACATTTCATATAATATAATTTGTGGTTTAAAACTTATATATATGGTTGTACTTTATATTATGTATCAATGTTGTTATTATTAACTAATTAATGTGACATTACATGATTTGCATGTGTATTAGATTTTATTTACAAGTGTTGTAATTAATTATAATGTGACTGCATAATTCGCATATGTATTAGATGAGAATAAATGTAATTTTTTTTTTAATTTAAACATAATATCATATTAAAAATTTATATTGATTAATAATGGACACCATTCAAACTACTAAAATATAATGACCATACATAAAGCGACTAAAAATGACTAAATTAGTGACCAATAAATGAGATTAATGACCAAAATTCGCAAATAAAATGACCAATAATTGAGAGATACGGGAAAAAACAATGAGATACAAATGACCAGAAAAATGACCAAAATTCGCATATTAATGACCAAAAATCAGTTTTGGTGTCTAATTTATGGTCTTTTATTACGCGACCAAATTTGGTCATATTCTAGCTTGTCATGTGGTCATTAATTTGGTCACAAATGTGGTCATATATTTGGTCATTGATTCAAATATATGACCAAATTAATGACCAAATATATGACCAAACTAATGACCAGCCGACAAGCTATAAATGACCAAAATAAAAATGACCAATTTTGGTCATGTAATAAAAGACCGCAAATTAGCCACCAGCGATCGCCAAACCAAAAGTGGTCATTGATATGCGGATTTTGGTCATTTTTTTTGTCACTAATCTTTCATTTTCCACTAGTGCATGAAGCAGGAAGAAATTCAATTGGACCTCTAGTAAGAGAGATCAACTATCTAGAAGGAAGAATATTGTTTGATGAGACACAAAACCAACAAGGTGAAGCAGGAGGAAACTATTTTAGACCACAAGTACTCACGGTGTTTGATGGTCTTGAAGGAAGCAAACAGATTGATAAGATGCAAGTGGGAAAAACATGTAGAGGCTCAAATTATCTACCAATAGGCATGTAAGAAAATGTCTGCAAAGAAATACAACAAGCCATAGATGTTAGTTTCTCAGAAGTCATCATATCAGACAAAGTTTCATATGCTCCATAGGTAGGGATAAATTCTAACAATTCACATATGTGCAAACCTGGAAAAAAATGTGATGACAAAAAACTTGACAAACTTCTAGAAGATGAAGTAGACAATAATATTATTGAGGCACAAATAATCATAAAGCTTAATGGCCCGGAAGGAAGCATACACTTTTATGAGCCACAAATAGGAAAAATAGGTAGAGGCTTAGATGATCCACAAGTAGGCATGCCAAAAAATCTACGCAACATCTTACAGGAATATTTAAATATGAATATATCGAAAGATGGAAAAATAGAGAAATTGTCTTATGCTTCTCAGATAGGGAGAAAGTCCAACAATACAGGAGTGTGTAAATATGGAGAAAATGCTAATGGAAAAAATTCCAACATACTATTGCAAGATAAAGTACACAGAAAATTTATTCATCCACGTCTAATTGGAAACCTCAATGGTTCACCAAGAGGCAGACAATTTGATGAGATGCAGTCAGATAAGGTGGGAAGAGTCTTAGATGATCTACAATTATGCATGCCATTAAATGTAAGCATTACATGAAAGGACACGACAATACACATGACTTTTCGATAATCGATTCTCATCATCCTCTCATAGAAGAAAAGAAAATGGTAAAACTAGGTGAACTATGTAATGTCCCAAATTTTGCATTGGGTCACAGTGGCCAAATCACATTTTCCATATTCATTAAATTTATCAAAGGGATGCTAAAATTCAAATAATTGTCAAGGAGGAAAACCACTAGTTTCCTAGGTTGGGGGTGAAAGCTTTGAGATTTGGAATAAGGGGGATAATAAATGATGTTTAGACATTATAAGGGGATAAATATTTAATAATGTAGCTTATTAAATAAATACAAGTGAAAATGGAAGTGGCAATGGAGCATGAAGACACATGGAGACTATGGGGCCCACACTAGCTGGAATTCCTATGTTAAATGGTATCTTTCTCTTGCAAATTCGAATATATGGGAAGCCTAATGTTTTTGGATGGATTGTAAGTTTAATATACTTGTCCATATACTTCATAGTTCTAATTTGGGATGAATTGTAACTTACATGGGATAGGAAGAGCCAAATGGGAGTTTCATGGACACTTGACTAGATTCCCCTTACATTTATGACATCTATGACACCAATGATGGAGATTCTATGAAACTTATGACACAATTAAGATATTAAGGCTGACATACTGACATGTCAGGACTGAATAGAGCATCTTAGAGGTCTAATTTGGGAGTTGGAGAAGGCTAAGAGGCTCCTACTCAAATTTGGGAGAAGAGGGAAGGTGAAGAGAGAGGCCACATGGCATAGCATGAGCAACCACACCAATTCGACTTGGATTTGGTTTATGGATGGATTTGGAACCTTATAAGACTAATAATTTTTATAAAATATAGGGATCAACCATGAGAAGAAGCTTTTTCTCATTTGTGAATTGTGAGAGCTAGTGGATGACTAGTTTTCTTGCTTAAGCCAATTTCGAGGGTGAAAGATTCCCATCCTAGTTGGTGTTTGGAAAGGCCACTCAGGTGGTTCATGGAGATTTAATGGATTCTTATTTTCAGGTGTAATATATAGGAAATCATGTGGATTATTTTATTACATCACTCTCTCTCAACTATTTTCAGTTTTCACACCATATTCATGCCAATGGAGGGATTGTGATTTGGGTGAGATATTGATCTCTTTTGGGAATATTATAATGCCCATTATCTTATTTTATGATGTATATGATCTGTATTTCATGTTCAGAATAATATTAGGTCGAAATACCCAAAATAATTCATGTAAAAATGCTGAAAAATGAAGAAACAGTGCCATTTCCCCAATACCTTATTGTAAGCTCTTGCAATCTTGATGGAATCAAATATATGTGTGCACCATTGATGATATGTGAATGAATGAACTGTAATTAAAGTATATTATGGGTTTCATGGTATTTAACTGAGAATTTGTGGCCATCGGGTCAAATTTCATAGCATTTGGGGCAAACTACATCTCATTTCCCCAAGGGTCCAAAACTAGTTTTTTATATCTAATTGAAGGAAGTGATAAAAAACATGGGAGATAGATTGGTTCTGCATATGAGTATCTGATAATATATTCTACACATCCCCCGCTTCAATTTGATAATTTTATTGATTTTATTCACATTTTGGAAGCCATTTCGGCAATTACCCGGGAGGGATTTGAGCCCCAAAATTGCTAGTAAATCCATCTATCTTATTCAGAATTTGATATAGACATGCAGAACTAATTGGAGGACCATAATAGATCCATGAAAATAATAATTAATTTATTATATCATTCATACACCTTCTCTAAATATTTGGGAGCAATTGGGTTGATTTGGAGACGAAGACACTAAAACTAGTCAAGAGCAAAAATTGTGAAAAAATTGGAAAATTGGGCATTTTAATAAAATTCAAAAAAGGGGAAATTACAAACTATGTGTACCGGACTCAGAAAGGAAGTAGTACCCATATGCACTTCAAGCTTGTTCCCAAAATATGAAACAAATACAACCAAACAAATCCCTTAACAGAAAAATAGAGAAAGATACACCAAGCACTTCAACTTACCTAGGCAAACTGTACTTTTAACATCGACAAAGGATTTTGGCATAAAACCAATATTTTTAGAATTACAGCGAACTATTTTGCTTCTATTATATGCAACAAATTCCATTCCACCCAAGAACCATTAAATTGTCTCTTAGTATAAAGTATGTAATATTTTCTGTAGTATTCCAGTCATTTACCTGGAGTTCATATAAACCCATGGCACATATATGTGCTAGGGTAAATGATGGTACAATCTAGATAGTGGGTCTAAGGCTACAGATGTGATCCATCACAATTATAGTGTTGCAGATAGAGGGGACACAGATAGGATATTAAGAGGTCTAATGTTTGTCGTAGAGAGTTACTAGCTAGGGTACATCATGGATGTGCCCATATGTTACTAACAACCATGCAGTGATAATTGGCCTATTGTCGTAGGATGATAGGAGGTAACTTTGAATTTGGGAATCCATTATATGCCTTCTTATTTTATAATATTTTTACTATGTGACCCCATGTATGAATTATGACTGCCCTACTGAGTTTAGTATGCATCAGTGGGGGCAATTATTGAAGTGAGTGGGAGGTGGTGTAGTGAGCAATGTGTTCCAACCAGAGTTATTTACTCATTGGGATCAACTACCAATTCAAATCAAGGACTACCCCTATGAGGGGATCAACTACCATGGGGATCCCAAGAATTGATCTTGTCCTAACATGAGTTAAATACTTACCTTTAATAGAGATGACTTTGAAAATCACCGACTCAAAATCAAGTGGGTACTTACTTATCGAAAAAAATAGGATATCCTTATTAGTACTTAGAGCTCTATGAATCATCAAAATAAATTAAAAAAATGATGGAATTTTTTTCTAAATTGTTAAACAATCGACTCAATGCTCCACTTTTCCAATACAATAACTCCATGCATAGTTTTTATTTAAGTTGGCTCATCAACAAGCATAAATAACAATTTTAGAACCCCATGATACTCCATCCTATGAATATCCTCAATTGGTTGTACATGTCATTAAAAAAAAAGAGGATTCATTTTTTCTTCTTTGGGAAGATCACTAATTTTGTCTTCAACATTCACTACACTTAGTTTCTCAAATATATTAACCATACCAACACCATCCCCTTGACCTAAACTAATAAAAAACATAGTAAAAATTGTTAATGTGTATCTGTTGTAATGTGAAGTGGAATATTTAGATAATCCTTTGGACTCATAAAGGACAAATCCTAGAGCCTTCAATTTTAGGTTAATAGCTGAATGCAGGGTGCATAAATTCTACAACATATGTGACACATGATTTCCAAATATCTAAGAATTTTCACCAGAATAGGACATAATATCATAATTTTGTATTCAAATCCAAATGACCTCCAAATTCCATAGCTTCATCAACATATGAAATGTGATGCCCATCTAAAAGTTGATTTACCATTTTCACAAGAAAACCAACACATGCTCAACACTTGATAATGAATACGTATGAGCTCAAAATATTTCAAGCCCACTGAAGCCTGAACTTTCTGGCAGGCCCAAACCCAAACCAAAGGAGGATAAAATATTTAAGAAATAACCAACTGATAGCATGGTTTGATGGAAAACACAAGGATTTCAAACATAATGGGAACGCATTATTTTGATATGAGCACACTTTATACTAGAAAGTCTTGTTGTAAGTATAATTTCAGCACACTTTGGTGCTATCTAGGTCTATCATGCACATTACATGTTGAACTCCTCCATCTACAAAGATTGAACACCTAACTATACCTATAGTGAAATATGGAAAGGATACACTTTGTTTTTTTAATTAAAGATCATAGAGTTTCGTAAACATAATTTCAACAATCAAATAAATATATTACCACCATACAAATATCATATATTTTATTGAGGCACAAGATTGGACCTATTAAAAAAAGTGTACTCCATCTTTACCTAGATATAGGTAGTCTTTGCCTCAATGCATCAAATCCATACTTATATAAACATATGTTAGGTATGGAATCTACTACCTTCCAAGTCAAAATCCATCGACTTACCAGTTCATAAAAGGGAGAACCCTATAATGTGTATCCACTCACACAACCAAATTTGCCAATGCATTTTGGTAGAAACTTGAACCTTATTCAAGATATCAATGATACAAAAGAGGAATGGGAGCTATAGTTCAATCTAATGTTAGAGGATTGTTAAATAATAAATAAAGTTTGTGAAAAAAGATGTTATAACACCACAATCAAATTAGAGGAACCATTCAACAGTGAGTAGGTACTAAGGATGATCGAACAAGTCTCCAAGGCTCCAAAATTATCTAGGCTTTAGACCACTTTATGTATTGATCACTCTCAAACAACTTTATTTCTGAGATTTTAACATCTTACATTTTTTTGGTATTTTCTAGTGACTGCAATTATTTCTTATTTCAAAATGTATCAACCTTTTTACAATATCTCCACCAGCATGTAATCGAAGTTGTAGATTGGATGCTTGGAAGAGAATCCACACATGGATTATATGTAACTATAACAAGGTTTGATACTTATTTAAGTTCATAAGTATTGTAGATAGAAATCATCTTTCCAAATCTATAAACTAGAACAAATGCCTCGAAACATTAACAAGTACTAATCATGGAGTTTTCATATTAAAATTTCCCATTTTAGGAAAGATGCAATACTTTCTCCTCACCTACATCTATAATGATTTATCCTCACCTCCTAGAATGTACATTGTCTCCCAATGATAAAAGTTACTCAAAATAACAGTTCTCTCAATTTGAGGGAAGAACTATATGTTATAGTGGATGCATAAACCAAAACATGGAGAAAAAACTCCCATGTTGAAAATGCATGTAACATAATGGCCTTCAAGAAAAATACTTTAAAATTCTTCAGTGAGTAGCTTTGATTGGTGCAATATTATCCAAAAAATATGTTCATTGTTAAAGGGGGCTACGCTTGTAGGTAAATCAAGGGTAATGATATATTCCCTACTTGAAATGTGCTAACAGGGTTTCAGGAGCATTTCCTCGTAGAATTTGTTCCATTGGCACGAGAAAAACCCCAAAAAAATTGCCCCATATTACGAGATAGGCATTGACCGATGGATGGAAGGATGTCCAACTTAGTGACGGAGTGAGATAGCCAAATTCCTTTGGACGGATATGGAGCTGATTCAAACCCGACGAATTAAAAGCACATAACAACATTTTACCGGGAAGGGAAGATGGATTCAAGAAACAAAGTTTCGCTTCCGAAGTGTGTTCTTAATGAATAGGAAAATTCACATACATAAGTCACATAGAGATATAAGAAAGAAAACCAGGAAAAACATTAGTTTTTTTAGACAAGGTTAAAGTATAAAACCATTGCTAAAAAAATTCCTATTAATTTCAAAAATTAATGGTTGATGTTGATTTCTTCATCTGGATTTCAAAAAGTTTAAAACTCCACATGCATGTATTTTTTACAGTTAACTAAATCAAAATACTAATTAAACAAAAGGTTGTAGAATCTGTAGAAAAAGAGTATTTGTAGATTCTTAGGATTTGGTTGCTGAAAAGCATACCTGGTGGTTTTATTTCCAAAATCTACAAAAAGGATATACAATAAAATCAAGGGTTTCTTCTTTCTAGGATATAACTTTTATATATATATATATATACAATGAAAGAAAGGGTTTCTTCTTTATAGGATAGAAATTTTTTTTCTTAACAAATAAAGAAGAAAAAGAAAGGCTTGCATGTTTATTATTACCATCATTTAAATATCTTATATTAACTAGAGTTTTAAACAAAATATTAATCAAAGGATAATCAAATTTTTGGTTTCCATAAAAATGTTGCTTCGTAAGACAACCCTATAACATATGGATGTGTCCAATCACAGAATCCTTGAGAAGAATCAAGTTGGAAAAAAAAACCAAGGCGACAGGGAATGCGCCCTTACCTCTGAGAAATCCTCTCGGATATGTTTATACATGCAAATTTGAACCTCTGTTTGACAATTGCCTTTGATTTCATGAAATTCTTACCAAGTCTATCTTTGAACATCTCAAACTTCCCCTATATTAGCACTCCAATTATCCTACATGAGGTTGGTTTCTTGGTAACCTTCGATAGCCCTATTTAACCCCATGCACCCAACCATCACAAATTTGGCATATCAATAACTCTGCATTAATTACAAAGAAATAAATAATCGATCAAAATAAGAGGTGGCAAGTTCGAACCGGACTGTACCTATAAGAGACTAGCATTTTCAGCAGGAATTTCGCAAACTTTCTTGGGTTTTTCTTCAACTTATTCCACAGATTGTTCCATCTCAAGACAAAGAGAATTATCACTTTTCCTTTCATCGGCTTCTTCAATTACTCTATTCCATTTGGAAGCGAAAATTTGCTAATGGGGTTTTAGGAGCTTCACCTCGCAGACTCTGTTCCATTAGCACAGGAAAAACCAAAAGGGGAGGGTATTGGAAGGGAATTAGGAGGGTTCATACCAATGTTATTAAAAAGGGGAGAGTAAACCATACCGATACTTCTATCACTAGTCAGGATATTTAGATTAACACTAATGAGCATATCAATAGGAATCATACCTTTTCATCAAATTGCACCCATAAGTGCACCTAGCTAGGGCACAACTACTGAAGGTGAAATAACCCCTGCAAACAAACAACTGATTAACTATGAATGTATCATCCCTAAATCCCAAGACATGCAGATTATGCTTATTCCGTCACCTCCCAGACTCTATTCGATGGATGGCCTACAAAAACCCCAACAAAAACGGCATCGCCTCGTAGACAAATGGCCAACTTAGTGACAGAGTGAGACGGCCAACTTCCTTCAGACAGGTTAAAACCACATAACAACGTTTTACCGGGAAGCGAGGATGGATGCAAGGAACAAGGTTTCAAAAGTGTGTTTGGTGCATGCCCTGCCCAAGGTTTCAATAATGACAGACATAGACTAGTAGGGCTGGTATGTGGTTTATATAAAAACTAAACTCTCAGGTGAGATATTAAAAGGAATAAAACTCTCGGCCATACTCTCGGACGAGAAATTTAATTATTCTCAACTGAAAATTTTTCTAACCATACCTAAACTCTTGGACGAGAAAATGTTAACCTTAGTTAAACTTTCGGTCGAAAACTATTACAACTCTCGGCTGAGAAAAAATGTTGACTTTTGTCTCAGCTGAGAAATTGGAAATTATAACCTAAAAACACCCCATTCTCAAAAAAATGTATCGCACCTTCGTGTTTTCACCCATATGCAATTTTTGAAACACATCACCAGATACATGATATTATTTCCATAAATAATATGAAAATTGTCCAAAATTAATATACAAAATTGTTTTTACATTAATTTGTTGAAGTTGTCAAATTATACAAATCACTAAATGAATTGTTGTCTCTATAATATGAAGGTTGGGAAAGGTTCTCAAATATTACCTCTCAAGAAATACTTGGTTGGTGGACTTAGGTATGGAAAATAAAAAATTATTTGAATGTGTAAGGTCATAAGGAAACTAAATGGACATAATATATATCACTACTTAAACATTAATTTATAGCAAATCCAATCAAGAAGGATTCAAATAAAATAGTCTAGTACTAAAGAAACATGAATTCTAAGAGCTAATCAGGATATGAAGTTAAGACCGATGGACACTTCAAGGAGAAAAAAATTAAGTGTGGAAGGTTGAGATGGAAGTTAGAAGCCCCCTTGAAAACATTAATATTTCTTTGGTAATCCCTATCTAACAAAATTCTTACTTGGGACAATTCTCAAAAAAAGAATTGGAATGGATCTTGAGCAAAGATAATAATAAACTAGTGGATTATTTATTTACATCACATTTCCCTTATCAATTTGTGTGTGGAAAGAAGTATTGTACTTACTAGAGAGTTCAGAGAGTTCAATCCCTTGGCATAAAGACTCTCTTATAGTTCTTTAAATAATTGATCAATGAAGCTTCTACAACAATATGCATAGCCCTACCTTGTTATGTGCTTTTGGGGGCCGTGGCTAGCCAGAACTAAGATTATATTTGAAGGGCATGGCTTGTCTATTGGTTAAGATACTCATAGTATTAGAATTTCTTATCGTGAATGTTCGAATGAACCAAAGAAAAAGCCATGAAGCATTTAAAAAAAAAATCATCGTAGATTTTTTTTCCCTAGACATTTTTTATGTCATGATTGTTAAGAAAGTCCATGTATAAACATAGTAGGAGGCATAAATTTTCTAAATGACCGTCACTAATTTCATTTAAAGTAAAATGCAAGCTTAAATACTAACAATAGAGTATAATTTTATTCACTATTCTTCTTAATAAAAACAACTAAAAACAAAGAATTCAAGAAACAACAAGTTTTTAGAGATTTCAAAACTATCACAAATTTCACTCATAACCCATCACTTTAATTTTGTGTCCATAAGTCACACCTACAAAATGCCATTTTGATTTTATAATCCATTCACTATAAAAAGTTAAATTGTTTTTATCTCGTCTAGTGACATCTACAAAAAGTTCAACTCAAAAACAAAGAATACTTTTACAAGTTATGCCTTTTGTTTCAAAAAATAATTTTGATCATTCAAGATAAGGAGAATTATTTATACTTTATTTCTCTCTACATTTTCCGTTGATGTTTAAAATTCATGAATGAAGGGCACGTAGATCCAATCTATTTTGAAAGATGATTATAGTATATACACCCTAATAACTTAAGATACAAAATATACAAACTAGTTTTGAACTTTTCTCACGCCAATGAATATTTTTATTTTAAATTTGAAATATCAAATATCAAAAAAATAAAGTAAGAATTATTGAAAAAATATGAAAATGAATAAAAGTTAAAAATGATAATTTTTTATACCTGCCTCAGCAGGTATATTGTAATCGTTTGAATTCAAACCTCTTTGACTTTTGGTATTACTTGGTGCATATTAGTGCATATTTAAAAGATTAAAATCTCTAATCAAAGTTTAACTTTGTAATATGAAAAATAGCAATATTTAAATATTTTAAATTTTAATAAAAATATTTGTATTTGCTATTTTGTAAACTTCTAATTGGCCAATAAAGAATGATGTCAGCGTTGGAGTTTGGTATGTGGTTTTCACTTGACACATAGCTATTATGACATCAGCATTTATTATATTTTATTATTATGTTATTTATAATTAAAACAGTCAGCAGATCCATGACTTTCGAGGACTGGTGGATTTGGCGTTTGCAGGTGTGTGGGTAAATTCACGGAAATTATTGAACGATCTGACTGTGCTTTCCTATGAAGTCCTCCATGAAAACTGAAACCCAGCCACTGCAAAACGCATGAAAGAACCCTATTTCTTCAAGCAGAGGCGACAGTTACTCTTGAAGGCCGAGCATTTTCTTCTGTCTGCACTCAACTTCGATCTGGTTATCCAAACCGCATATAAACTCGGCATATAAACCCCTCGCTTGCGCCCTCAAAGAGTTCAATGTATTCCAATGGCATTCGAAGTTTGCACAGGTTTCTTGGAATTTTGTAAATGATGGATTAATGACCACGGTATGTCTCCAGTTCAAACCCCTGCAAGTTGCTGGTGCGGCTTTCTATCTTTCACTTCAGCAATTCGTCTTGGAGTTGACTTTGCAGAAATCTATAGAAATTCATCCCTCTACCAGTAAGTCACTATTTATACAGCGGAAAGATAATCTTTTTATTTGACTTTTAATACAGCGGAATGGTAATCCATTTTAGTTTCTGCGCAGACGTAATGAAGCTCTAATTCAGGAAATTAGTAAAGCTGTCCCTGGCTCAAATGATTTGAGCTTCAAAAGCCAACAGTTCAAACCATGGCTTGTCTGTGGAAGCAGCATTGGTCTTACTGGCGAAATCCTCAATACAACAGCGTTCGATGCTTGTTCACACTTGCATGTGGTTTGCTTTTTGGCACCACATTCTGGAGAATGGGCCGGAAAACGTAAGCATTCGTTTCAGCTACCAAGAGTATAACACTTCAAATTAAAACTCTTGTTAACCGAACTTAACTTCGGTTCTTATTTATTATTTATGGATGGTTATAATATTTTCCAGGCACACGCAGCAAGAACA
>LPNX011020770.1:0-15526 GCA_001517045.1 Pseudotsuga menziesii | reverse complement strand
ATCTAACATTAATTTTGTTTCGCTAAGAAACACAGTAAAATACTGAATAGAGAAGCAGAAACGGCGAGGGCTTTTGTGTTTTAATTAAAATTAAAGCATCTGATTAATTAATTAACGTGCATGGATTACATATTGTGCATGTTAAATTAATTTATTTACCAGGTCACTCTCTGGATTTTAGATACGTTAAATTATGGTTTCCTCTCTCCACATTGTGGGCGGTCTGCCATAAAAATTCGATATCATGGTTACAAGAGACACAAGGCATTGCATGTTATGTCATAAAGAAAATTTCGATCCGAGTAATAATAAGGTCCCTAACAGAATGACCCCACAAATTCCCCGTTATATTCATAATCAACATATGGATTGAACGTTGCCGTCACCATAGTAGGCATTGATGATGGGTTTTGTAATGCGAGCTTTTAATTATATCGCTGGCAAGATGAGTAAAATTTCGCAACATAAAACTCTTTCAATAATAGTAAGTAGATAAGAAAGTACAAAAGTTATATCACATCCCCTAAGATATTGAGCATATTTTCAATAGCATGCAACCGTAGAAGTTTGAACCTTGAACCGTGCCAAAATTTTATATATATGGGGATGGGTTATATACCACATAATACCTATTCCACTTATAAATTATGTGATGGGTATTATACCAAATAATAGAACCGTGCCAAAATTTTATATATATGGGGATGGGTTATATACCACATAATACCTATTCCACTTATAAATTATGTGATAGGTTTATACCAAATAATAACCATCCCACTTTTAGAAGCAAAGTGCACACTCTAGTATAAACTAGGATATTCTTCCAAATTATTAACCACACTAGATTACAATATATGCTTAGAAACTAGCATCTTAATCATTCAAAACGTTGCTTTAAATTCCATTATCCTTATGTAATGGATTGATGTGGAACATCACGTGTTGAATTACAAGTTTTATAATTTTCTTTTAAATTATAATATGTTAGAGGAGAAAGGAGGTACCAATGGGTAGGATAAACTATTCTCACAACAATGATATTAATTTATAGTCTTATAAGCTATTATTTCTCATTTCATATTTATGCTAGTTTATAAAGAAACTTGCATATTTTTATAACATAAATCAAGAATATTACTAGAAGTATGTAAGGAAGCTTGAATATGCTTGTTTTATGCTACATTGCAATAACCTATATCGTATTTAAATGGACATTTTTTAATTCATTTTTGTTTTAATTTCTTTCAAATTGTAATTATATTTGTTTTATCATATATATTTTATAGCAAAATTATCCTAATGCTATATATTTCCAATCTCTTCTTAGGAGGCAGGTACTAAGCAACTTTGTTGCTTATTCCACTTGTTTACTATTAAAATGAGTTGAAATATTTCCATTATATCATTTGCGTTTTATTTTTCTTTAAATGATTTTATATTAAACCATATACAATAATCTAGACATAACATGTTCGGCTCCACTTAATATTTATTATTATTTTTTTGCCTAAATATTATATTTCTCCAACAAATAGATTTATCTCACAATTATATTTGTGTATTAAATTTAATTCATTATATTTATGTTTTTAAAATAAATAAATATTATTTTATATTATAGTTATAAATAAGATTTGATTTACTTTTATTTTTTAATTGCACACTCTACAACCCAAGAGGGTGATCTTTTTGTCTAACGTTTGTTACTCACAAAATAATAAAAGTTAAAAATTTTAATTATCCGCCAAAATAAATGTGCACCACAAAAACAAGTTAATGTTCCTACCTAACAAGAGAATAAAAATATAAAATTATTGGCTAAAAAAATGTCGGTAAAAACAAACACAATATGGGGGAGATGTTGTAATGTTCCTACCTAACAAAATAATAAAAAATAAAAAAAATTGAATTATCCTAAAAATATGTGTGGAATGCTTCCTCAACAAACCATGGTTTTATTGTACATGGTTTAAGAGGGCCTTACAAATGGTTTTAAGAACATGTGCAAGGCCTCCTAAATAACCCACATAAACAACCCATGGTTTTATTGTACATGGTTTAGGAGAGCCTTGCAAATGGTTTTAAGACCATGTGCAAGGCTTCCTAAACAATCCATGATTTTAGGAGGGCCTTGCACATGGTTTTAAAACCATGTATGGGGCAGATGTTCCAATGCTAGTTTGAATCAAATCAATGGCTATATATAGGACACACCAAAGATAGCTCCTCTAGTGCAATAGCACCTCTAGTGCAATACTTAAGAAGATGTTTGCGCCTTGAGATATTTGATCCCTCTCGACGCTTGATAGAGCCTATTTACTAAATTATTTTAGTTTTACATCAATAAAAAATAATATCTCATATTTTCAAGATTAACCCAAATGCAACAAGTGTATAGCCTAGATTCATTTAAATGCATTTTGATTAAGACTTAAATGGGGTTAGTTAAATTATTAGGTAGAAGAATATGCCTACTAAACTTTTTGTTTCTTCAAATGATGGTTTAAATTTATTTTAAAGTCTAGGTAGCTTCAAAAATGAGTGTGACCTATAGTGTTCACCAACAAGGTGCATAGGTAGTTTAGATTATATTTTTTTTTGCTAGCATGGCATGTTACTAATAGACATTTAGATATAATTTGAGATTTTGTATTTCCTTAAGCATATTGAAACAAGATTAACCAAAACTCTTAAAAGTATTATTTGAGATTTTAGACTTTCTTACACAGATTAACAAAATTAACCCAAACTATTAAAAATGTACATCTAAGATTCATTTCATAATTTTCATATCGTGTTCTACTTAGATTGAATTATACTTAAATTTAAATAAACTTCAATTAAAAAATAATTAAAGTATTCTCTATGAATTGAACAACGTTGTCAAAACAACCCACATGTTGGTGAAACAGTGAAAAATCCATAAGATTTTCAAGTATTTAATAATGTAACTTCCTTCCACACTATGAAAAAAATACTATTTGGAAAAATCTTGCACGATCTCCAACGTCCAACTATGTATCCCTGTAATATTTGCAACGTTAACTATGTATACATGTAAGCCACTAAATTTATTTCAACATACTTCATTTTCCATGTATGTTTGATGATACAGAACTTCTTCGCATACTTTCTTAACTTATTACCAGTTTCTCATTAAAACTATGCTTAAACCCTATAGCCCTACAACTATAGATTTTTTTTATTTCCACTGGTTCATTCATGTCATCTAGGAGCTTCCATTTGAAGCAGTGTAAGAGCTGTGCCACAACGAACTCTACAATAAGCATTCCCAATTGTTGTCCGATAAATCCTCTCTTGCTTGCTCCGAACGGAATCCACTCAAAGTTTTTCACTTTTGCGTCTAGGAACCCTGTTGCTTCCATGAATCTCTCTGGCTTGAAATTTTCAGCATCTTCCCACAACTTCGGGTTCCTTCCAATTGCCCATAAGTTCAACACAAGCCGAGTTCCCCGGGGAATTTCATAGCCCAATACAGTGCAATCCTCCATAGACGAATGGGTAATGGAAAGCAGCCCGGGGGGTGGAGTTTAAGCGTTTCTTTCACCACAGGCTGTAAAATGAATGAGAGAAGGAAGATCAGATTCTTGTACCATACGCTCCAGTCCAACAACGTGTTCTAGCCCGTCCTGAAGCTTCTTCAGTGCTGGGGGTTTCTCAACGTTTCATACATTGTCCACTCTATGCTTGCAGTCGACGCGTCCGAGCCAGCCGACAACATATCCTTCAAACAAAACAAACCCAAAACAATATCAAGATTATCACCATAACATATTTGATTTAAGCCATTGACATGAAGTTTAATTATAAGATAGAGATTATTCTATACATAGAGGATAAATTTTATATTGTCTCGCTTAATTTGGAACTGATCCATATCTTCTTTGTGACCAACAAATCAACAAAACGTACAAATTTTTAGGCTTGGATACCATCTTCGTGTTGATGTCCATGAACTTGAAAGATGCGATACCATGGAAAACCGCCTTGACATAGAGGATTTGAAGCTCCCAATAGGAAATAATTTCAAAAATTTGGGCATTGATCCTTATGGTGTCCCTCTGGATGCCTTCGCATGACATTGAGTACTTTCACGATGTTCCATTCCTTTCTTAATATCTTATAATTAGATCATTAGTTTCGCCAGTTGTGATTGGATCTGATTTATGCCAACTCTAGTTTTGTCAACATGTGAAGCTTCCAACTTCATTGTGATCTCCAAAGGCTCGCTCTGTGTTGCAATCTTCTACTGCATCAAGGGGCATTATAATATGCAATACTAATGCTGCAATGAACCACTCCTTATGTTGTACGTCACTCATTGCAAAACTGAATTTTGCCATTAGTGTCTTAAATCGTTGATCAAAATCCCAGATCGATTCATTTGGGTATTGCTTGAAATCTTTTAGTTTTGTGATATATTTCGACTCAGACTTGGGCTTATAGAATTCTTCGATCAATACGTTTCTAATCTCTGCTAGATTTTTCGTTGGGTTCCCCACGGGAACTTGCATAAAATTCATGTACCAGTCCAGTGCGTGACCTCGAAAATTTTTCGCCAGCTGACCTTTCTTAATATCCTGATCTAGGACTTGCTTGACACTCAGGACTATTTTTCATAGAAACCAATTCTGTTCAGGATCCTCAGCCTCGTTCCCATGAAATAGAGGAAACTTTACATCATCACCCGTCATCCTGGGCCTTCTTCCTACATTCGTTGATCCACTATTATTATTGTGTTGATGACACATCGAGCAATTTGGTGTCGAGTTGATATTTCTTCCTGATTACGACGGAGTGCACGGAGGTGTGGGTATGTTGTTGCACTGGGTTTGTCTTTCCTTGGGCTCACGTATAGCATGGTTGTCTCCTTCATCACTGTAGGGTTGCTTAGTCCCTAGTGATATTCTCTCATAGCTTCTTGTTTCGATCGCAGTAGGACTCTCCTCGGTCCTCTGCATCTTCTCTTGCCGAAACCTTACCCCACTTCGAAGAAGATCACACTGTTCCTTGACTTCCTTCACAAGTTCGTTTTAACTCCCATCATCATAACTACACAACAGACTCTACTTGTCGGAGTTAATCTTCAATATACCCTTTTCAAAGATGAGCATTTTAATCCACAATTACAAAGATAATAGAAACCTACCTCTCTTTCACGTCGCTATAAGACTTGTCTCTGTCGACCATGAACTCAATAATGTAGCCTTCCAATATATTTTCAAGCCACACTTCGAAATCCCTTGATGCTCTATCGTCTACCTCCTTCAGCTATTGGATCAGCTCTGGGGTCCAGCAAGTAGGTTTGCCTCCTTGAAAATTTGTCTTTCGATAGGTCAGCTGCATCAACCACATGTACATCGAAAATATGACAAAGGATTCATGGATATCAGAATAGATATGCCTTCCCATACACTCTTGTGTCATTAATCTAGAATTTTGATTCTCTTCCGCTGCGAATTCTCAAGCCTTCTGATTGAACCAATACTGAATCTTCGATCTCATTCTCCTTGTACTATGGTCCCAACAATATAACCATTTGTTGACACAGAACTGTTGACATGGGTTCACACTCTATAAACACCCCTAACTCAGCGATCCTCCTGAGCACTGGCCTAGACAGGTTTTACCTTGTCTAGCAAGACCTGTGAGGCAGATGAAGTCTCATCTAAGATGCTCGAGGGAGAACTGTTGGAACCACATTTTCATAGTAAGAAGGAGGGGTTTTGTGCATCTACTGGTCAGCTCTCGCAACATTATACAGAGATCTAAGCATTGGTTTTACATCACTTATTCATCTCAGAAACCATTAGATCACATCAATACATTAGATCACATCATTATGTTTACTTATGAATAAATCTATCAACATGAAATTATTCAAAATACATAAACATTGCATCATTCAGAAAGTAATAGACATACGGTGACATTGATTCATTCAGTTCACATCATTTAACACAGAGAAAGTAGAAAGACACAAAACAAAGTGGTTCCATCAACATCTGTCATGTCATATTACTCTTCACATCAACACAAGATCTCAAAATACATCATCAGGTCTTGAAGCAGACAACCCAAAACAACAGATACAGTGTGATCCTCCACAATTAACATTAGACATAACATAACACATATGAAAACATCTCTTGATCTTGATCTAAAATGATCTTGGTGACATACCTTCATCTCTTTTCTATTACATTTCTACTTCTATTTATAGGCTTGTGCGTTTTACAACATGGTTCGCTTTAACTAACTTCTTAACTAATTCAAACCAAAAACTACAAAACCATGACCAAAACTACAAAATCGTGACCAAGCCGACTCTTTGTCGACCTTTCCTCATTGCGCGCTATCCTTGGTCTTGTGCATCATCCTCGATCTTGTGCATCTTTTCCTTATCAAAAATTCTTGTCAACATTATCCATAGGTAATATTTAAACTTACTCATTCTTAATACCATAATAGTGTTGGTGTGCTTTGTTCTGGATCCCCGGAGCTGACGCAGTGCACATAACATGTCGTCGATTAATGCTCTTGGTTGTAGTTACAGTTGGAATCCCTTCAACATAATTTAAAGTGGAAACCCTGTAGCAAGGGGAGTAACTATATTTTATGGCTGGGTTCATCCAAGAGTGCCATGATATTCATGCATCTCTTCAAATTAACATCAAATTAACATCAAGCGTGCCTTGCAAGTCATGCGTGCCATTAAAATCAGAACTTTTCTTGCTACTTGGATAGGATTTTTGGAAGCCGAGGCTACCAATTAATACTCCGTGGCGTCAATGTTTTCATGCCCTCCAGGTTGTTTCTATCCATCTTCTAATTTCAGTCGACTTCCAGCAATTGTCAATATGAATCTTCTGCACAATATACATGTGAATCTTCTGCACATTGTGCATGTGGGTTCAAACTCACAACCAACAAACTCCTTATCGTGTGAACCATAAGTGATTTTTTTTGTCGAGTTGGTTTTCCCGAGTGGTCGAGGAGGAGACCACGTGAGACTGGATGGTTTGGATGGTGTACCACATGGACCGAGCCCTGGACTAAATTTTCTACCAAATATTTTGGACACCACAATTCAATCATCATATAAAAATTATTCGCAGGAAGGAGGTTGCTTATGCACGTTTTCCTATACCTATAGTTTCTAAATAATCATGTTAGTTTACAAAAGCACATTGTTTTCTAATATTCTATGTAGTTGCAGTGATGATGATGAAGGCAGTGATTGTGTGGATACATGTCGACGTTTGGTAGGTGGAAGCATTAGTTTACTGAGCAACAATTACAACATATCTTCTCATGCTTTTGGCAACACCTCAATCAGACCTGACAAATTATATCATCAATTTATATATGTAGCAATCGATGTTAGAAATCAGACATTTAGTCAATGAGTTAACCTAAATTAACAACGAGGAAATCCATTTCACTTGTTATGAATTAACCTAAAGAAAGTCAATCAAAACATTAAGATCAGGATTAGGAATAGCTAATGCAAAGGAATAGAGAAGGAATCTAATTTAATGATATCGATACATCATCCCATTTAATGCAAAGGAATAGCAAGAAATTTAATCATAGCATCAACTTTTATTCTTAAAATAAACATGTAAAAGAGTCTACATGAAAAAAGGTGCAAAGGAATGCAAGTTGGCAAGTATTAAACCTTTGCACAAGTTGCCAAGTATCACACTGGTGGAGTAACCATAGAAAGGAATGAACTTTGCAAAGTATACCTAAAGCATCTTTGCATTATAACACTTGGCCTATATATGCATTGAGTTATCTTGTCTGGAACATGATAAGTAGATATTTGTTCTCCATTACCAGGTATTTGTTCTTAATCATATTTTGAATTGGATTGTTTCTTTGTAAAATTGAAATTGTAGATGTAAAAAATCCTGTCAATATAGAAGTGATCAAATATAGAGGTTTTATCTTTTGCAATTCTTTGCTAAGGTGCTTCTACGCAGGTGAAAGAGAATTGTTGTAAATTAAATGCAAGGGTAAGTGTCCCGCTGCAACTCCCATATCAAAGAAATATGATTTTTTGTTCCTTTGATTTAGAGTCTAAAGACTGCAACTCCCATGTAAAAGAAATATGATTTTTTTTGTTTGATCTAGAGTCTAAAGAGTCTAAGTTGCATAATTAAATGCATGCATGAACATAATCATATGCAAAACAAAAGATGCAAGAGGCCTGTCATTTTTTTTAAGCAATATTCACATACATAACATAAAGCTAGGTAGTCTAAAGCCTCTCAACCAAAATAATATGCATAAAATAACATAAGAATCTTGATAAAAAATTTGTCAAAGCACCAACTAATAGAGTTTGACCGAATATTGATTACAATAGTACCCGCCTTCCCCAAGGACTAATAAGGGATATTATTTATACTGTATTTATATCTACATTTTCTGTTGATGTTTTAAATGCATGAATGAAGGGCATGTAGATCCAATTTATTTTAAAAGATTATTATAATTTAAAATATTTTTATTTTAAATTTAAAATATCAAATATTAAAAATAAACTTAAAAGAATTAAAATAAATACATATGAAAAATGATAATTTTTTTATTATTAAAATGAGTTAATTTTTTCATTTTATAAATATAATTTTACTTTTTATTTTTTCTTTGAATCTATTACTCTTATCACAGTCTTAAAAGATATCCACATCCTTTGATCCTTCCATCAAAGTGCACAACGATGAGGATGAAAATCCACTAGAAAATGCAATTTATCTAAAAAAAACAGCTTATGTCTGGATATTATATATGTACTATGAGGTTATCAAGGACTATGTCATAAGCAGCAAGATACTTCAACCTAATCTCACACTAAACAGGTCTATCGTCAGCCTTGTTGTATTTTCGATAAATGACAAAATTAAATTTACTGAAATAGTTCAATTAAATCCCTAACCCACGTCAACCAATGAAATAACTCCACTTTCATTATGTAAATGATAAACATGGTTTACCCAATGGCTTTGGAGTCCCCCACCATTCTATTTACATGTGAGACATTTCAATAAAATAAGGAATTACTTTTGTTGGACTATACTTTTTAATTGATGTTGTATTTATCAATACTATCTCGATAAAAAATAAATCTATAAAAAATAGGTGATACACATAAACGTGAAAGAAAAGATTAGATTTTGGTGAATTGATGTTGTATTCATCAATAACATCTTGACTAAAAATAAATCCATAAAAAATAAGTGATACACATAAACGTAATACTTCAAAAAAAAACAAGTGAAATAGCAGCAAGGCTGCTTATACCTGCCTCTTAGAAATATTTTATTGTGATATTGTATATAGTTTAAAGCTAAAAGTTAAAGAAATTATGAAACATTCAAACTTGAAACAATGTATTACTTGTTGCCATGGCACTTATATTTCTATGTGAGATTACTTGTTGTTTATAGGTTGTTGCATTACTTGTTACTTCTTGTAACTGTCATTGTTTATATTTCTATGTGTATATCAATTAATTAGTTATTAAGTAAGTCCTTGAAATTAAAGATCCAAAATGAGTTTACTTGTCTTTGTGAATAGGAGAGCTTTTGTCACTACCAATAGTTGAGATAAGCAACATAGATGCCTAGTACTTGGCTCTTAAAAATAGTTCAATAAATATTACGTAAGAAATGGATATTGAATAACATTAACAATGTTGAATGCCTAATAAATACTTAACAATATAGATATTAAAAATGTAACAACAATTGGAGATTTTGAAAAATCTGAATTCCAATGTAAGCACCAACTATTACAAAGAAACTTTCAAGAAGATAATTCTTTAAAAACATAGAATGTTTCTCATATATCTATATATTTTATAATATCATACATGCATATTCATTTACTTATGATAGTTGTTAAATATTTTGTATAGTTATGTTTGTATTACGTAAAGTAAATATTTAAATATATTTAATCTTAGAAAAATTATAATATTATTATGTTATTCTATTATTTTGGTGAAAGATACCACAACAGAGTGTTGGTTTGTTATTTAAATGATTTACTAATCTCCTTAAAATAACCATTTCAATTTTATTATATTATTTTGTTGGAAGATAAAGTGTTAATTTTTTTTTTTATAAATGATGTATTAGTCTCTTCTCTACTTTAATTAACTTTATGTTGGAATATATTCTATCATATCATACATGCCTTCCTTAACTTAACTTATATGATTAGATTGAGTATTTCATATGGTTATGTTTATTTTGTGTCAAAAAAATATTTGACATGAAGATTAAAGTACCTAAAAATCCCTTTTCAATTTAATTATATTCTTTTGATGAAAAATACCTCAATTTTTTGTCTTAAGAATAACTATATTTAAATGTTTGCTATTTTGTGTATCACTAAGTGTGCCAATATATGATGAACCACAATCTGCTTTCTTGGATGATTACTTTAACGATTATATGAAACAGATTTAGGTTATCAACGGTGTAATTAATTTTAATAAACTTTTAACCGTCTTTATACTTACATGTTTTCATTCAACAAACAAATTCATATATATATATATACTTATTAATCTTTTTGTATATACTTATTTATACATAATAATAAATAAAGAATACATTTAAACGAATTTATACCTCAAATTTTTTTTCATATATATCTATGTATATAAATAATAAATAAACAATTTCAATATTAAAATTGTATTTTTCTTTATATTCAAAAGAAATAATTTTATAATATTGAAATTAAATTTCTTATAATGTTTGCATTTGCGATTAGATGTCTCTTTAAAAAAACATGAATATTCCCCATTCAATCTTTGCTTAAAAACTACGGACAAAAGGGAAAAAGATCAAAAGGGTGCTTGAACTTCGTATGCATCAGACATAACCATATCAATTGATGGAATGAGAGAAAACGTGGCGTATCCACAATTTCCAAGTAAGCTATGTGGATCACTGCGTATTCCTTCCCCAACACGCGTACTGAAGATAACAGAGGCCATGCATGGCCTATCACATCTATAACTTTGTGCAATTTTACATAAAAGCTGAGTTTGTTTTGCAGGATTTTCATTGCGAGAGACGGTCATAGTTCTCAGGCTTTACTCGATCAGTCCTTGAACTCGAACTGCACTTATGTCGATCAGCATTTACTCGATCATTACAGAAACTGTTCTGAATCTACTGATCTCCGGAACCCTAATTGTACTCTTATTGCTAAGGTCCAGTTTATGAAGCCCATCGAAGTCCAGAGTATTTTGCTCGATTAGAATTCGAAGCCAGTGATGGTTGTCAAGAGCAACGTGCTTGATGAGCACGATGAGAAACTGCATGATGAAGTCCTTACTGATATCTTGTTTACGGTACATTGCAGTAGAGTAATGTTGTGTGTGCTCATAGCCTTTTTCCTGCCGGGAATGGCTCGTCTCGGCTATGAAGCAAAATGGACCACAGTCACAGTGCTAGGATTCACTCTCTTCCTCCACATTTTCTCCGAGTTGTTAAGCGTACGTCGAAAATCGGGTATATCCCCAATAGATTTGGTCTCCTAATCCTTTTATTTCAGAATCGTTTACCACGGTAACCAGGTATGGATCATCCTATATGGTGCGATAATATCATTATCTTTAGTATGGCTTCTTCAGCTTCTTGTCTGCGCAACTATAGCCAATAAAGGCATTAGGAATATCACCCTTCACAGAATTCCCTTAATTCTTCCTAACCCCACAGAGAATTCGTTGAAAGCAGTGGAAGATCAAGTACTCAAATCATGGATTGTCTTTCGTGCATGTTATCCTGAATCTATCATAGCAAGCTCGGCGTTAGCGTCATCAGCTGGGTTGGAAGTAACAGTGTGCCTTCTATTATCAATAGTTGGATGGATTAGAAACGGTCCATTTAGAGTGTTTCATGCTGGTACGGGATTCTGGTTAAAATTTATAATAATTATTGTGGAAATTTTTATTAGCTTAATAGGAGGTGCAGTTATCGGTTGGAGATGGCTTATGTCTGTTGTTTACTATGGACCATTGCGAAAGAAAGAAGCAAAATGGCGTAACTATTTTCGAGTAGAGGACTATTGGACAACGCACATTCTGGAGCTGCAGAAAGGATTGCATGATGATGATAAAATTGTTGTCAAGGAAGAAAAAAGTCAAAAAGTACAATGGTTTTTGCTGCAATGTGTGGTTTGGCTCCTGCAATGTGTGGTTTGGCTGCAGTGGTTTGTAGTCTTCTTTAGCAAAGGATACTGGTTGCTCTCAGAGTTTGCGTTCACTAATAAGCTTCTCCACAAGGGAGCCATGACGATATTATCAAAGCACTTGGATACAGTGGAAAAAGAGTTTGAAGAATACGAAGCTCTTTTACGCAACGTATCTATTCTTTCAGAGACTCCTCGGAGTGTATTTTTAACGAATCGGAAATCCATCAAGAAAGCTAAGGGAATCATGGAAAACGGAAAAAGGGATGGCAGAGAGTCCCATGCCCTGATTTCTTTTCTGCTGGAGCATATAGGGCTAGAAACATGTGTACTGGATATATCGTGTTTCCATCCTGGAGCAGCAAATGATCAAGCAGCAGGTTTCAAATTCTTGTATACCTCAGCAAAACGGTCATGGAAGCTGGAGCAGCAAATGATATTCAAGCAGCAGGTTTCAATGTTAGACATGAAAACATTGAAAATGCATCTTATGTACTTCAGCAAACGGTCATGGAAGCTGACGGCAGTGTCACTGATCAATATAATCTTTCGGATTGGGGGAGATTCATGTGGTCGACATTATTTGAAGGTGTACGAGGCGGCATGGGAGCTTATGGATTTGGTTGAGGAATCAGATCCTGAAACCGATAGCTTGATGAGTAGAGAAGCAGATAGAGAATTGGTGACATTACGGGATCAGCATAGTGCAGTACAGAATGGTAAAAGATCTCCAGTAGCTCCCAAAACAATAGAAGAGGCAGTTGAAACAATCAAAGGGCTTGCAAGAGAAAGGGTAAATGAATTTATGAAAGAGGAAGCCGAAGCAATCACAGAGCTTGCAGAAGAAAGGAAAAAGCGAGTTAAGGAAGAGGCTGAGATAAATGACAACGACAAGAGGCAAGACACTTCCGTGGATTGGGAGAGAGCAGGGATCACATTATACATTATACAAAATATGGCTCTTAGGTCAGGGGATTTGATGGAACTGATGAAGGAATTAGAGAGCACATTAGCACATATCATTGGTGCTTGCATTGAGAAAGTTGGGGTCGCGTTGGTGGAGAACAGCAGGAAATGGGTGCAGGAGATGAAGGAAAAGAAATTGCTGGAAACAGTTTACATAGCAGGGAAATCAATAGGGATGATTGAAAAGCTAGGATGGGATCACAAATTGCGCATCGCCCCCGATAGCGGTTTCAACG
The DNA here is from genome assembly GCA_001517045.1 of Pseudotsuga menziesii. Taxonomy (NCBI): domain Eukaryota; kingdom Viridiplantae; phylum Streptophyta; class Pinopsida; order Pinales; family Pinaceae; genus Pseudotsuga; species Pseudotsuga menziesii. The sequence goes on along the minus strand of LPNX011020770.1, from coordinate 2,081 downwards.
CCCCAACAACCGAAGAATCGGCGATGTAAGTAACAGTAACTGCATTCTTAAGAGTCTACTAGACGTGTTAATTAAACTTCCCAACCAACTCTGCTCGGTGTACAACCAACTCTGCTCGGCGCATAATTAAACTTCCCTTGGCGAATAATAGAGGTATGCGACCACTGACTTAGGGCTTTAGACCAGTTCAGGTTTACTCATGCTCTTAGTTCTTCTTTGAGAAACTCGCCCTGGAGGCTAAGTCTAACTGGGGTAGATTAGGTTTAATACATATATACATACGCCTTCCTTTATATCACAGGAAGAACAGGTGCAGAAAACACCTCAGACGTGGCCTCTATCAAACTACATGTCCTGTTAAAGAATTTGAATAATATGTTATAACTGAACTTATCTTTAAAATTAAGCTCAGCTGTCACTTAAGCTATACAAACGAGCGATGTTTGATCTCTGTCAAATAGACTTTTCATTTTATTTACTTAAGAATGTATGAACCGGACTGTGAACTTTTCCAGATGAATTAAATCTGACACAATAGATTTAGCACTATGCTCATAATGATAGGACTATGGTTTCTATAGTTTAATTTTGCATATAAGCATTTTCTAAAAAGCCAGACAAACTCATTTTGTTTCTCTTATGAATATATGAGAGCTGTGTGAAAGATAACAAGATACTTGAATTCTTATGAGATTCCTTGTTTTTATGTACGAATAAATTCCTCCTCATTTTCAGGCATAAACTGAATATATTCCTTTCTTAGCCACCATGAATGCAGGCCCATTACCAAATACATAGAGAGTCCAAATTAGCTTAAGTTGCAGATAGATATCTGTTGTTGCAGGTGACCATGGAATTGGAATTAGAAGAAGGTTACATGGCGCATGCAATTGTGCTCTCACGATTGTCCAGCATTGCCCCGGCCACACCATCGGCGGGCTCCCAAATTACACACCTCCTCACTGAATCGGATCTTAGCATGAAGTTTCATTACATTCGGGCTGTGTATTATTTTGAGAAGACTTCTGTTAAAAATTGCTGCGATGGAAAGTGGAAGGGAGCGTTCTCTGATCCTCTCCTGGACTACAGACCGGTGTCAGGGAGGTTGAATTCGGCGAGGGATGACAGACTGTATGTGAAATGTAATGACGCTGGACTTTGAATTTTCGAAGCTTTCTCAGACTCTAATTTAAAGGATTGGGTGGATTTGAAGGATTGTTGCTTGGAACCAGAGCTTAGTAGGTTTGATCAGAGCCTTGGAGGCGAATTTAGCAGCTTAACACCGTTCCGCCCCCGGAGACAAGAAGAAGGCGGGTAGGTGAAAAGTTACATATGATGTCATTGTTACTAGGTGTCGACCAAAATTCAGATAGCAAACTTCGAGGATGACATCATCCCTGCTTACCCAATAGCAACACAAATAAATACGATTTTAATAAATTTAAAAATTGTTATTTTTCATGTTGCAAAGTTAAACTTTGGAATAGAGATTTTAATCCTTTAAATATGCACCAATATGCACCAACTAATACCCAAATTCAACACGGTTTGAAATCGAACGATTACAATATACCAGCAGGAGGCAGGTATAAAAATTGGTTAGTTGATGGTGTATTTATCAATACCATCTCGATAAAATATAAATAAATAAGTGATGCACATAAACGTGATACTTTAAAAAAAAATAGCAATAGAAATTCAATACTAACCACCAATGGGTTGGCTCCACTTTGCTACAAGTGCATAATGTGTGCTATATCACAATTATATTAATGTGATAGTTGATGGCTGACCTCCCTAGTTTTCGGGAAATACAATTGATATGATAACAAATATATTAAAATTAATAAATATAATTATATGTTATCATTAATAATATAAATATATATATTTATCGTTCATTATCTAAATAATGAATGTTTGATTTTATTAAAAGTATTGGTAATCAAGGATTGGCTCTAGGTAATAATACCCTCTTCTTCTTATCTTTGATGGCTTAAAATCTAAATTTAGAGGTGTGATTTTTTAAGCTAGAATGTTGCTATTATATATATATATATATATATATATATATATATATA
>LPNX011020748.1:0-10066 GCA_001517045.1 Pseudotsuga menziesii | reverse complement strand
GAGGTAGTCATTCCCACCATTGTTTTGGCTTGCTAGTGTTGGTTTCATCATTCACTATTTCCACCCATCCATTACCTTCCAGTTTTGTTTTCAACTTGACTAACTTCTTGACTTATGGCATGGAGGACCTTTTCCCCCGCTAGAACCTTTGTTGGACAAGCCTCCCTATTTATATTGTGTCTCGGCTCTGAGTTGGTGACAAAACTTGCCTTTGGTGAGTTGGATTGTATGCCTAAATCATTCTGGTCAGTTTTCTCGATGTTTGGTACTGTACAGAACTCCCCCTGGTCACTTGAGATGTTGTTGGCTAAAACTGAAAGCTCATGTACTACCTGTATTGAAAATATTGAATATGCGCCCATGGAAAATGAAAATTATAAAACTATGTTTCTTAACATATGTAAAGAGGGAAAGAGCAATGAAATGTTAAAATACTCTTTGAAGAGTATAAGAAAAGGTCCAAAAAGAGCAATGGTTAAAAATATGCTATATCCAAATATTGCTAACCTTATAAATATAAATATGTCCCAGATGAAAGCTAGGATTAGCTGTGCTTTTAAGCACTGGTGAAGTCCCAAAGGGTCATATAGGCCAAAAAGGCCATGGAAATAAAATTGATGGTCCTAATGAACTTGGATCAAGCTTGATGTTGTCATGATTCCTAAGTTGAATAAGCACTCTCTAAACAACTCACCCATTCCTTATGTTGTTGTTTGTTCGACATTGGTTATAGTGAGTATTCCCTTTCCATTATCCAAAGTGTTATGATGTTGAGCAGGAAGTCATCCTTTGCTTTAGCCTTGTAAATTTCATCCTTCACCCTTCACTAGCAAATTGACTACAGCTATGAAGTGAGTATAGTCCTGAAAGTCTAAGTCTAAGTAATAATAAATAAAGCCTTATATATGTATTGGTCTATGTATCCCCAGTGAAATGAATGCTACTTGTTGTGATTGTTTCTTGAATGAGTTGTAGAGCATGTCTTAGCCTTTTAACACTTGCAGCAGATGGATGATAGTCTGAGTTATTATTGGTGTCTGATCATTTACTGATGGTTATATTGTTTATTGGATATGATTGATGATCAGATAGAGACCTTTGAGGGGTATGAGTATACGCCTTAGATGTATTTGGACTCTTTGAGTCTAATGAGAAAATTTATTTCTAGTTCTAGACACTTGCAGATATGATCAGGCTCATTCTTCATTTCTGATGCAATTTTTCTTCACAGGTTGATATGTCTGAGCAGAGAGATGTTTTAGTTGGATCTCCTAGGGCGTTCTATGGGCATAGGGGGTGAAGCCACTTGTTTGTACCATAGTACCCCCATCCCAAAGATCCTAGTGGGATCAGTTTGACAATGCAGGCACCCTAGGAGGCTGTTTTGGCAGGATCACGTTTCCCGGGGCAGATTAAAAAATGATTAAATGACTATTGAACAAATTGATTTGAGCTACTGAGGAAAGGAAATGACATGAGATGAGTCACAATGATGAGAGTGATGTCTTCCACACCTTCTCCAGTAGTTGCAGCACCTAATTGGGCCCACACCTATTTTTGGGCATTTTTATATTTTCTAGAGCTTTTGGGAGGCTCATAATTTCCTCAAGGAAGCACAAAGTCAAAGAATTAAATTATTATATTATTTTATTGTGCCATGGGGACACCTAGAGGGATTTATTCAAACACTTGTTGGACCCACCATGTGCTTCATTTATTTCTTGTTGAGTGGGTTACCCTCTTTATGGGTGATTTAGTCTACTTTGGTACTTTATGGTTATACTGATCCATGTATTGTATGTTGAGCTCATCTCAACCATTGATTAGAACATTTTATCTTTTAATATTAGCCACTCATTTTGAAAGTGGTTAGGATTCAGTTATGAGTTTGGTTCTCTCGTTTCTATCTAAAGGAGAGAGCTTCTCATTTGTAAAGGGGGCTTTGGCTCTTGGATCTGAATAATAGAAAGACTTTTTTGTGGATATTTTTTGGATTTGCTTTGCATTTGATGTTCTCAAATGGTGATTGGAAAATATTCAGCTTCCTAGCATTGTGGAAATTATTATGAGATCTATATTTTGTTTCTATCATTGTTTTTCCTATAGGAGGGCGTTTTGGCTGGAGCGTTTTTGCAGGGGGACCTCAACTCGCTTGGTTTTCTCCATCTTGGATCAAGGGTTTTCATTAGTTTCATTGTGATCTATGATTAATTCATTTTAATTTCTTGTAGCATTTGGTTTCTTTATCTCGTATTGGGAAATATGATATTGTTGACGTTTGCTCATGCAGGATAGGGGGCGCTGTTGGCTTGTGGCTTACATCATTCATAAAAATCATTGGGATCTTCCAGAATTGATCGGGATAGAAAAGATCATCACTGTTAAATACTTCTACAAGCATTTCTAGGTAAGATCTAACACGTGAGTCTCTTCTCTTCATATCTTATTCCATTGTACCTTGCTTTACTTCAATTTTTTTGAAAACTCCTAAATACTAAAAACCCTAAAACGCCCTAAATCTAGGAATAGTATGATCTTTCGAAAAACCATTTCTGGGTTTCATAGATTGCCCTCCCCCTTCACTAAATCTACTGCAACACTAGTCAAACTCCTGCTGGTTTGACCTAGATCTGATTTTTTGCCATAAAACTGCATAACCCCCCCACTGAAAATTTGATCTGCTAAGGTTTTGAATTTTTTTTAATTCTGACTTCACAGATGGATAGATCAGGTCCCACATAGTCCAAATAAACCCCAATTCTATCCAAATTCTTGGCAATTTGACCTAGATCTGAGTTTTTGACAAAAACAGCCCTAGCGCCCTCACTGAAAACTGGACTTTTCTGGATTTGAATTTTTCTGAAATCTGACATGATAGGCTAATAGATCAGGGCCTAAGCACTCCAAAACACCCCCAACACTGAGCTAGTTCTTTTCAATTTTCCCTAGATATGAAAATTTGGTTTTCAACTCCCCTAGCCCCCTCATCAGATTTTGACTTTTCTAGATCTGATTTTTCTGCTGATTTTTTTATTTGGGTTTGTAGATCAGGTCACCCTGAATTCATTTCTCCTTCAACACTGATTTTTTAGCCTTCAGGTGACCCTAGAAGACCAAATCTGCTTCTCCAAGCCCTGGCGCTAGCCTTCCATTGAGCTTGTTTTCTTGTAACTTGAATTTTCTTGGCTAACTCCTTTTTGGGTTCATAGATCAAGGTATATACTAGGTGGGTTCACTAAAACATTGGGTTGATGCTGACTCCATTGCCCAAGGCACATAAGGCATTGATCTCCTAGCTAGCGCTAGCCCTACCTTGACCTCACTCCCATTTCTTTTACCAACAGTCATTGATAACACAAGTCACCTACCTTTCACTGAGTCTGTCTCCTTGGTACTAGACATTCCCAACTCTGTCCTTACTTACCTTGTCATAGTTATGTTTCCCAATATAGCGGTCATCTTCACCAGTTGGTTGTACCTGAACCCTAGAGCTAGGGTTTCCATTTACCTTGTACCTTACATACCTTAGAGCCCCGTTTGATCTGTTCAGGTATCTAGGTCTGATGTCTCCTATCAGGAGTAGATCCGGATCTCCCACATTATTGTCTTGGACTAGGATAACATAAAGTGAAGGCTACCTTGATTGACTTGACAACCATCCATATGGGAGTCTAGGCAGCCGTGGTTCCACCCCTTAGTTGCTTGCCCCTCTACCATCCATCCTGGATCCACCTCACACAAGCAACTACAAGGCGAGTGATAATAGGTTGGTAGCAACCGCACCCCCTCCCCAACCCAATCCCAACGCTCTGGGGGCACCTCCCATGGCATAAATAGGTGTCGACCACCTACTAGCCATGACAACTGAAGAGGTCAATCTACAAACTAGACAAAATTAGTACAAAACCAACACCGAACCCGCTGACACATCAGTGACATCAACGTCTAAAACAATCAATGCACCTCTTCAGTTACCCCCCCCATACGCCGGGTTGCCAATAACGCCATGGCTAGAGCCACTGTTAGCTATAGCATCATGGATAATTTGGCCCAAACACCAACCGCCATGTCCGCTCTTGAGGTACTCAAAATGTGCCCAACATAGCAGAAATCCTTACTAGCCTCCCTTGGGGCCATAGACCCTTCCGAATCCAAGTTGATCACATTCGACACAAATAATGGAGAACCGCGCATGCCATCAACCATCTCCTTTCAAATCCCGGTGTCTATTTGGAATTTGGTTGTGCATCAGTGCATAGTGGATAAGGGGGCATCTACGTGCATTATGTCTACCCTAGTCTGGCAGAAACTTGGATCCTTAATTTTGCAACCATCCTCCACAACTCTATGGGCTTATGATGGCCATCCCACTAAAGCCCAAGGAATCCTCCCCCATGTCCCCATCACATTAGTCAGGAAGACAGTTCTGATTGACATAGAGGTTGTCAACGCTCAATTGGACTATAAGCTTCTCCTCAGAAGAAGTTATATGTACACCATGAGAGTTGTCGCATCAACTGTCTTCTGTCTCATGATGTTCCCCCATGAAGGGAAGATCATGATAGTTGATCAACTCACTTATCACGATCCGCAAGGGTTAAGGACACCTTCCAACGTTATCCCTACCATCAATACCATTGAGCCACAAGGGACAACCCCACATGCCAATGTGGTCCCTACAATCAACACCATGCTTGACAACACACCAGCCTCCCCATTGTTGAATGTGGGCCCTGGGTTGTTTTCCAATACCACCATGACGGCTCCTTTCCCCTTAGTTTCACCACCACCGACACCAAATGATACTGCGTACTTGTGCATGCTTTCATCCAGCACCGCTACACCCAAACAACAACCACAGTCGCAGCCCCAACTGCAACCACAACACCGTCCCCAGCCACAACACAATAGTAGCCGCAGCATCATTCATAGTTGTAGCATTATGCGCAGCCACAACCACAACTTCATCCCCACATACAACCATCAAGGATTTATTTGGGCTCCTCTCCTATCCATACAATTCCCTTCCTCTTTCCTCCGCTTGGTGTCATGAGCAAGCCAATAATGGCCACCCTAAACCTACCCAACTTTACATTGGGAATTCTCGTGTGGTATCTTGATCCACCAGCTCAACCAACAATTCCCCAGGTAGTCTTAACCCCTATGCAACCCATTACGATCAAGTCTCATCCTCCACCTAGTCCACAAAAACCAACCACCACAACCGCACCGCCCCACCTAAAAAGGGCCAGGGGCAAGAATGTGAAAGCTACTGTAGAGCCTCGACAGATCCCACCTTGCGCCATCTGCGAAGAACAGGGCCATCCAACTCAGAACTTCCCTGAGATTCCAATGATCTGTGTGCATTTGGATGCCATGGATACAAATGAAAACCTCCCCGTGGTGGAACTTCCAAGTGCGCCAACAGTAAAAAACAAGTCACTGAGAACAAACCATGCTTGCACCCTCTGTGGTTTGTATGGACATTATTCTCACCATTGCCAAGGCTTTCCTGAGTTTTGAATGGCTTTACCTGACCTTCAACAACATTCCCTTGAATCTAAGATCACCCTGATCAAAGAAGTTCACCCCCCACCTCCTTCTTCAAACACCATGTCCATCTACATGATGTCTCATTCTGCAGACCCTCTTGTCTCCACCACCACCAACGGTCCATTAGACCTATATTTTTCGTTGTTTCCACAATCATAGGTCCATATACAGCCACAACCTCAGTCGCAACCTCAACCTTAGTTACCAGGGAGACATTGGGGTTCATTCCCTATCAACACGATCCTTTTCCTTTTCCTTTTCCCTTTCCTTTTCCTACCATTCAGGATCATCAGTAAGTCTGTCTTGGCAACCCGCAATCTACAGGATTTCAGACTAGGAGATCCTGTGTGGTACCTTGAACTACCTACCCTATTTCTAAGGCCCCAGAATGTGTTGACTCATGTCCATCCAATTGAGATGATGTTGGACCTACCTCTAGGTCCACCAAAGAGTCCTCTTGTCTCCAAGCCTGCCCCTCTTCCTCCAATAGAGACTGGGGGCAAGGCCACAAAAACCACAACCAATACCATTTACATGATCTCTAGCACTAGTTTCCTTTCCATCTCATCAGCCATGGAAGATCCACCTGATCTACCCCGACACCACTTACACGATGACGGAGAGATATGTAAGACCGCCTCCGGTTTTACCCCATTCCCTTTAAACCATAGTGTGGAATCGGTTATTCCCATAAAATACTAGATTCTATCATCCCGCCTTGCCAATGACCTTCATCTCGGCAAGGGGGCATACCTCTTCACTAACTCAGATGATCGACTCTTAAAGAAGCCATGCAACGCGCTCCACCTCAAGACAGTCTATGCCTGATATAACCACTATGAGTCCCTTATAGCGTAGTTTTTTCCCTTTTTTGTTTTACAATATTTTTACCACAAATAAAAGACCCCCATTCAGGGGTAGCACCATTAGATGCTAATTCAAATTCACCTGCAACCTATTCGAGACACCCCTCACACCTCTGGGCCCAAATTTCTATTTCCTTATGAGACCATCGTCTCATGTTTAACAAACAAATTTCAGGACCATTTCCTTGAAATTACCTCGATTTACGAGCCACAACATGGAGATACAAGTGTCTGCGGACCTGTACTTGTATCACTCTTGCCTACCTCTACTCATGTGTTTTTTTGGGCCACCACCCATTAAGGAACATCATTTTTATTTTTTGTAACATATAGCCATCTACTTCATCCGCCGCACCTTAAGTGGATCTCTGGACCATTGTCTAGAAAATGATTTATTTCTCTTGCATGTATTTGGCATATAATTGCCCCTAGACTTGCACTCACATCACATGTAGTCAATTCCGTCCACCGCAACTCACACACAAATCTCCTGACCTCTGTCTGAGAGCCACCTTGGTTTGCATGCCTCTGTCGCACCGACTCGCGTGCCTCTATCGCAATCTATCCCGTGCATGTATTGGTATGTTTGAGAGCCATCGGTTCCATCCATAGTGCATGGATGACCTTTCGACCATTGTCCACCGTCCCGACATGGGGCACCGCATGTAACACCGCAGTCAATTGACCATACTAGAGTTTTGTTTAAGCTCTTTTCTGACTCCTAAAAACAATGAAAAGATAATCGAGCACAGCTACTTCCTTTCCCACTCGTTAAAGGATAGGAAAGGGCATCTACATCGTCTCATTTACCTCCTTTTGTGGACCATGTAGACCATCAAATGAAAAGGACCACCTTGGCATATTCAAGCCAAGACCATTCCCCTCTACATACTTTTATGCTTTCTCGGGCAGAGGGGCCGCACTTTACGAAAAATATCACCACAGGTTGTCATTAAGCTCTTTTTCAGCCTTCTCATCAAGAAAAGATTACCGAGCAAACTTGGTTTTGTATCTGAATGACTGTCTAGTCAGTATAGGTTTAACCTTTTTCGGCCTGATTGGATTACCAACGGTAAAGAAGTCTCTCATCCCCTACAAGATGGGCGAGCTCTCCTATGTATACTTTTATCCTTTTTTGGGCATAGGAGACTACGAATGAAAAAGAGCCCCCACTGGAGTCTTCTTCCTGCTTTCAGACTCTCTAAAATTGAAAGCACCATCGAGCATTTACCATCTCGAGCTCGCCAAAAATCCACGAGATCGTACCACAATGGTATCTCTAGACACCACCTCAGAGAAAACAGTTTGGCAGCATTCCCACTTTGGGTTGCATTTTTTTAGAGTACTCTACAATGTGTCTTCCGTGGATCCCATCAATATCAAAAGTATCCACCTCGCCCAAGTATTTCTCATCTGCAGTGATATTCCCGGTATTATAGCTATGATCCCATTCCCATGAGTCAGTTTCATTTGTTGCCTGGTCCGCCCTGCCGTCATACTCTGAATAAAGGAAGTTTGAGTCTGCTACATTCCCCTTTCCCCTATTCAACTCTTGCCCCCCCCCCTTCAGTGGGTCAGTCCGCAGATTGTCTCACACCTTTCGGTTATATCCCTCGCACTTCTAGACAATGAAACACCATTGCCTTGACCAATGGTAGGTCTCCCTTTGTCGACGACAACACACATATTCCAGAGGATAGACCCAAAGGTCCCTGTATCTTGGTTTCATTAACCTCATTAATGAGTTCCTTGGACCACTTGAGAGGAGTCCTTAGTGTTTCTCAGGATGGTTTTTTCTCACATGCTCGACTCCAACTACATCATCGCACCGTTGAGATTCGTACAGGGTTTGGTCAATGCAGTATTTGGTCGAAGACCCTGGATGTCACTTGACTCTGGCACATTGATGAGTGTATTCGAGGGACCTAAACAGGTTATGTCCCTTATGATTTCTAGGTTGCGTTGGAGATAGTGTTCAGAATCCCTAGTAGTGCTTCTATATAGATTTATGATTGATGCAGCATACTTGTACCATAGAGACTCCGACTCTCAATCAGCAAGTCCATACAGCTATGTACCATTCCAGATCCAGCAGGCCATCATCCATGAAGATATACCATTCCATGAGAATGTCGTGGGTCCGATGTAGCAGTTCTACAAATCATATTGTATTCAACCTTACATTGAGGCAACCACTATGTATCATCAGTTGTATATGATCGGCTCTTATATTTTAGAGCATAGATCGCATTATTCTTTTGACATTATCACGAGCATGGGAATGCCCGCATCGTCCATATACATGTCACATATTATTTGTATCTCACCCATTGATGGGAACCATATTAATACAAAAACCAAAAGCCACCACGCCCCAGCCCCAGAAGCACCACCTCTCCACAGCAAATCCTATGATGTCCGTCGGCCATACGATGAGCTCCTTCCCTCACACATCAGGGGGAAATATATTAACCCAAAAAATCCCTCACTTAGCTCTAAATTTCCTACACCACACAAGGACACCCATGCACAACCCTCATTTCACCCCATTAGACCCCCACACCCTCAAAAAGGCTTAAGAATGAGCAAAAGGGCTTAAAAACCCCAAAAAGGAGCCTAAATAACTCTCCTAGGGGCTAAAGCCTCCAAAAAGGGGTTAAAACCCCTCAAAGGATCCTAAAACCCTAAAAGGAGCTAAAGTTATGGTGGAAGGGGTTAAAAGGCCAAAAAAGGGGCTAAAGCCCTGACCAAGGGCTTAGAACCCTAAAAAATGGTATAAATAGAGGGGTGTGGGTCACTCTCAAAACACTTCTCCCTTTCATACTATTATGTTGTCCATGGATGCCTTAAGACCCTTTGTCTCTCAAGCCACCCACATCCCCCTCTCATCCATTCATTCTCCCATTAAGCCATAGCTCCTCCATTGCCAAAAGAGAGAGAGAGGTGCTTCTTCCAGCCAGGGCATGGTGGCCCATTGCACCAAAGAGAAGGTATACTTGTGTATTTGCTTTTATCTAATCCATTACTTGTTTACAGGTTTTCATTTTCTTTTGCAGGTTTTCTAATATGTTTTTGTAGGTTATTGGAGAAGAACCCTAACATTGTGCGCAAAGGGGTTCTCCATTTGATTTTTCATTACTGTCCAGCCTCATTTCTGCTTTTCTTTTCTGCATTTCCATCCAGGAACCTATCCTTCTGTCCTATAGATGAAAGGTAGCCATTCCTACCCTATATCAAGGGAGAAATCCCTGCTACATCGACTAATCTCTTTCTCTCTAAATCCATAACTCTGAATCTCTCTCTCTCTCTCAACCCCTAACCTCCAAGAGCTCTCTCACTATAAACCCGTAAACACTAATCTCTTTCTCCCTCTATCTAAAAATCCGTATTGACCCCCAATCCCTCTTTATGTAAACCTCAAACCCCCAATCTCTCTCTCTCTCTCTCTCTCTCTCTCTCTCTCTCTCTCTCTCTCCAGACACCTAACCGTCGATCTCCCTCTTTCTATCTCTCTCTCTCTAAACTACTAGCACCCAATCAATATCTCTCTTTAAACCTCAATATCTCTATCTCTCTCTAAACCCCTAACTCCAATCTCTCTCTCTCTAACTGCTAATCCCTAATATCTCTCTATAAACCCCTAACCC
>LPNX011020741.1:34347-122421 GCA_001517045.1 Pseudotsuga menziesii | reverse complement strand
CACGAAACCTTGATCTAGATCTGCTGTTTCTCTTCTCCAAAGAACTCAGCCTCCAAGCTCTGCAACACAAAGGGAAGACCTCTAGGGCAAAGGTGTGGGAAAAGAGAGTTCCAATTCCTCCAGCATAACAGTGCAAAAATTCAAGCCCCCTTTCATGAACCTCCCTACCTCTATTTATATGATGAAAAAGAGTTAGGGGCGAAGCCAAAGTGGTTACAACTGAAGGAGTCAGTTGTATAACTACCCAAACTAACTCAAAAGGCGTGTTTTTATGTTTTAATGTTGAGAAACAGATGCGCGACTCTGAAAGAGGACAACCCGCGCATGATACGCAAGTTTACACAAGAGCAACCCGCGAATATATGCATGCGCGACTTGCAAAACACAAGAGTCGCGCATGATGCGCGGGTTGCACATAGGGAGAGTCGCGCATACACAAAAAACCGAATTTTTAAGGTATTTTTGGGCATTTTCAGACTTTGGTGTCTTCTGGAAAGTTTTAGCTAACTGAAATACCTTTCCAACGGTGCAAAAATGAGGTCAAACGGAGTTACAAAACTCAAGATATGGGTCCTCCAAGATAGGTGTTTTTACAGTGACTTCCATGAGGTGCCGACATGCGACGAAATCATGGGAAAGTGGTCACAGGCAGAGACGAAGGCAGAAATGTATTCCATAAAAGCCAAGCTATAGTATTCTAGGAAAACCTCAATCCATAAGTGTCCTTTTGTGCGCCGACATAAGGAAAGTCGGCACTCGGACGGAGAGGTGCCATTCTGGTGTATAACATGTATGTTTTTGTTGATCATGTGTGTTAATAAATAAATTAAAACTAGTTTAAATTGTTAAAATTTATCAATATTGATTCACCACCACCTCCTCAGTATTGTCCAATATTCCTACAATTGGTATCAGAGTAGGACCCTTCACTACAACTTAATCACTGGAAGAAAGATCCTATTGAAAATCACTATGGATCAACAAGGGTTAGCCACCAATAGACCTCCCTTATTTACTGGAGATAATTATGCATACTGGAGTGTAAGAATGAAGTGTCGTCTAATTGCTATTGGATACAAATTTTGGAGGAATGTTGAAACAGAATATAAAGTATCAGATGATGTATTGATAGACGAAGGAGAACTAAGCCTACATGAGGCCAATGTAAAATATCTGAATGCAATTTTGAGTGGGTTGACATAATCAGTACTTGTAAAAGTCATGTGATCCAAAACATCCAAACATGCCTGGGAAAAACTAAAATGTGTCTATGAAGGAGCACTCAAAGTCAAGGAATCCAAACTCTAGACCTACAAAGGATAGTTTGAAAACCTAAAAATGAAAGAGGAAGAAAATATTGCAAAGTATATTCTAAGAGTAGATGAAACTGTTAATTCCATTAGAGGCATTGGAGGAGAAATGAAATATAAATATGTAGTCGACAAGGTACGAAGAACCCTGCCAATGAAGTATGACTCAAATGTGTGCTCGCTAGAAGAACAAGATGATCTTAAACTTATGACAGTAGATGAACTACATGGGATATTCACTGCCTATGAGATGAGAACATGACAAAATGGATCATCAAAGAAGGAAGCATCCTTTAAAGCCGTATCCAAGATACAATCTAAGGACCTAGATGATGAGGAAGCTCTCTTCATCAATAAAATTGAGAGAGGCACTAGCAAGTACAAAGGGAAGCTACCCTTGAAATGTTTTAACTATGGAAGGGTTGGACATTTTTCCAGAAAGTGTCCTTACCAAAAAAAGAGGATAGTGACGATGAAGAACCTTGCTATCATAAGAAAGATCAAAAGAATAAGAGCATAGACAAGAAGAAGTTTCATAAAAATAAGAAAAACCTCTACTCCAAAGAATATAGTGAAAATGATGAAATAAGTGAAGATGCTGAAGTCCTATTCATGGGTTTCAAAAGAGAAATCCCCAAAGAAGAAATAGAATATGTGGTAGATCTTGAAGCATAACTTATAAATACTGACGAAGACCTAGTGAAGTATAAAAGGATGTACAAAAAATAAAAAACTCACATGGTAGAATTTGAAGAGAAAAACAAAGATGCAGAAAGAATGATTGCTAACTTAAAAAAACCAGGTTCTAGAATTCGAAAAGATTGAAAACAATCTAGAACAACAACTCAAAAATAGAATACAAGAATCTGAAAGGCTTGAACAAGACATTATGCACCTTAGACAAAAATTGGATGAAGAATATACCAAATAAAGGTTTGAAAACAACTCAAGGACTTTAGATGAAATTCTAAGTATCCAAAGACCATCAAGTGATAAATCTAGATTAGGATTTGACAAAGAAAAACCAGGATATTCTTCTTGCACAAATCAAGATGGAAATAAAATAAGCTATGTTTTTGTACTCATGAGACAAATTAAAAGAGAATAAAGTAATAAATCTTCTTCTACCTTACAAAGAACATATATAATGCCTAAAAGACCAGTAACAAGTAAACATCAACAAATCTTTTTAGGAAATTGTTACACCTATAACAATTTTAGACATATGGATAGAAATTGTAAACTAAAGACTTGTGGAGAAAGATATTACATCACATACTTATGTCTATAAGAAAAATAGTACCAGAAACAACACAACAGGAAGAAACTACAATTATTTTTCTCCTCTACAAAGTCATTGTACAAAATGCTACAAATGCGGTGATTAGGGACACATTGCTAGAAAGTGTAAACTAGTAATTCCTATGGAGGACACCTCAAAATATCAAGGAAAAGAAGAAGGGATATCTTGGAAAAGAAAGGATGATGTGGAATGTTCATTAGCTCTATGTGCTATAGAAAAACAAAATCTATGGCATATGTATAGTGGATGCTCAAAACACATGACATGTGACCCAACTAAGTTCCTAAACCTAAAAAGGATGAAAAAAGGAAAGGTCACCTTTGGAGATAATCTATCCTCTAAAATAATCAGGAAGGGTACAATGGTTATTAGGGACAAGATGAAAGCTGAAAAAGTTATGCTTGTAGAGAACTTAAAAGATAATATTTTGAGTGTGAGCCAAACATGTGATCAATGACACATATGTATATTTGATTCCAAGAAGTGTGAAATCATAAGAAAATATTTAGGAAAACTTGTTGGAACTATTGTGAGAACCCCAATCAATGTGTATATTCTATAAAATGAAGAACAATGTTACATCAGACAAATTGATGAAAGTTTGTTATGGCATAGAAGGATGGGGCACCTGAAATTTGACAATCCTGTAAAAATTAGTCAGAAGAAAGCTGTAAGAAATTTTCCAAAAATGATAAAACCACCAAATCATGTTTGTATACATTGTCTTCATGGGAAGAAAACAAGAACAATATTCAAGGTGAAAGAACATACAACCTCCCAACCATTAGAATTAATTCACACTGATCTTTGTGGACCAACAAGAACTAAAAGCCTTCAAAGTGAATATTACTTTATGTTATTAATCGATGACTATATAAGGATGACTTGGGTGACTTTTCTTAAAGATAAATTAGAAGCCTTTATGAAATTCAAAGCTTTCAAAGCCATTGTTGAAAATGAAAGAAATCACAAAATTAAATGTCTAAGATCAAATAATGGTGGGGAATTCACCTCAAACGAGTTCAATGATTTTTGTGAAAATCATGGAATCCAGAGATAGTTCTCAGCAGCAAAAACTCCTTAGCAAAATGGAGTAGCTAAGAGAAATAATAGGATAGTCCAAGAAGCAACTAGAACTATGCTTAATGAAGCAAAACTTCGTGATGGCTATTGGAGAGAAGTAATATATACAACTTTTTATGTACAAAACAAAGAACAACCGTAGAGTGAATAGTGACAAAACTCCTTACTAGCTTCAGTAAAATATTTTAGAGCTTTTGGAAGTAAATGCTACATAAAAAGAGATGATGATAATATAGGGAAGTAGGATTATAGAACCGATGAAGGCATATTTCTTGGATATAATTCCACAAAAAATGCATACAGATGTTTTAATCTATGGTCGCACAAGGTCATAGAAAGTGTAAATGTAACTATTGATGATACTAAACCAAGAAGAATACAAATTCAAAGAAGTGTCGATGATGAAGAAATAAATGATAAAGGTAAGGAAGAAAGTACACAAAAGGAAGATATTTTTGAAGAAGAAGAGGAAGAAGAAAAAGTAGAGTAAGAATAATCACATGAAAATGAGGATGAATATTCCTTGAGATTAGACACAAATACACCACATAGGTGGGTCCAGAAAAATAAACCTGAAAGTCAAATAATTGGTGACAAAGAATCAGGAGTTAAAACAAGAAGAAAATTATTTGATGAAGAACAAGCATTACTTTCGATATTAGAACCCACAACAATTAAAGAAGCTTACAAAAGTGAGGATTGGATCAATTCTATGAATGGTGAACTTGATCAAATATAAATGAACCAAACTTGGGAACTTGTCCCAAGAACTAAGGATATGAACGTTATTGCAACCAAATGGATATTTAAAAACAAATTCAATGAGCATGGTCATGTGACAAGAAACAAGGCTAGGTTAGTATGTAAAGGATATGCTCAAGTAGAAGGCATTGACTTTGAAGAAAATTTTGCACCCGTGGTAAGACTCGAAGCCATTAGGATGTTCTTAGATTTTGCAGGCTACAAACACTTATCAAATGGATGTAAAATCTGCATTCCTGAATGGAGAACTTGAAGAAGAAGTCTATATTGAGCGACATGAAGGTTTTCTCTTGTCAAAAAACATAAATTATGTGTGCAAACTTAAGAAAGCGCTCTATGGCCTTAAACAAGCTCCAAGGGCATGGTTATATAGACTTGAAAATTATTTAAAACAACAAGGATATAAAAGAGGGGGCACTAACAGTAATTTGTACATAAAGTTTAAAAATGAAAATATGATCATTGTGGTAGGCTATGTAGATGATAACATATTTGGAAGTGATCTACAAATGCTGAGTGTAAACTTTGCATCAAAAATGAAGAAAGAATTTGAAATGTCAATGTTAGGAGAACTAATGTTCTTTCTAGGTTTACAAGTATCTCAATCAAAAAAAGGGATTTCATTTCTCAAACTAACAATATCAAAGAAATGTTGAATAAGTTCAAAATGGAAGAATCCAAACTTGTTAGTACTCCTATGTTTTCTGGTTGTAAATTAATAAAGAGTGATAAATTCTTAGAAGTGGATCATACTATGTATAGGTCAATGGTTGGTTGTTTATATGTAACAACTACTAGACTAGATGTAATGCAGGTTGTAGGTTTGGTTTCCATATTCCAATCATCCCCAAAAGAAACACACGCGGTTGCAGTAAAAAAAATCTTAGATATCTAAAAGGTAATTTGGATTATGGATTATGGTATCCAAAAAGAAATAACTTCACTCTAAAGGAATTTATTGATGTAGATTGGGCAGGAAGTGTTGCTGACCGAAAGAGTACCAGTGGAGTAACATTATTTTTGGGAAATTGTTTGGTATCATGGTTAAGCAAGAAACAATCCTCCATATCACTATCTACAGCAGAGGCTGAATATATTGCTGCTACATCATGTTTTACTCAAGTCATTTGGATGAAATAGACATTGGAAGACTTGCTTATAAAATATGAAGATCCAATAGTGATAAGTTGTGACAATACAAGTGCCATAAATATATCAAGAAACCCTGTCATGCACTCCAAGACTAAGCACATGCCAATAAAATATCACTTTCTAAGAGATCAAGTGTTAGAAAAGGTTGTCAAAATAGAATATGTTGACACCAAAGAACAAATAGCTGATATTTTCGACAAAGCCACTACCCAAAGAATCATTTGATCATATTAGAAAAAAATGGGAGTAATATCCTTACAATGAATAAAAAAGAGAAAAAGGAATCATGTCAGGGGGAGATATGTCGACAGGGGGAGATGTTAGAAAGAATCCTTTGTCATTAATGTGAAAGGGGGCGTAAATCAATGGGTGGTTTCCATCAGTGCCAAAGGGGGAGATTGTTGAGAATATAGTTTTCATCGTTGTCAAAGGAGTTCAAGAATGACAAAGGAATAACCAGTGAACATGATGACATGGGAAAGTGAGGATATGCACTAGATGGTAGTTCGAGGAGTAGTGGTCGATCGATGCAAGAGAAAAAAATGACCATTGGTTAACAAATTAGAAGATCTCTCCTGTTGATGAACAGATCCAATGGTTAGAAGGAAATTTGCAGAAGATCTATGGTTGCAAAGCAATCCACAATGTTATAGTGCAAATCTACATTGGATCGTAGATCGACGGTCTGGACTAAACCCACAAGGAAATCAACGGTCCAGACAAATTGCGGAAAAAAAGTTGTGGGAGAAAATTGCAGAGGCCCAAAATGGGAAAGTGTGGTTCCGCATTCTGCAATCCGAAATCCAAATATCGACGGCTAGGAAAGCATCCGCAAGAAATTGATGGCTCATAGAGTTGCATAAAATAATTTGCAGAAAGAGTTTTGTGAAAATAGTTTGAACAAAATTGGAAAACCCATAATCCGTAATCCGAAAGATCGGCAGTTAAGAAAGACTTCGTAAGAGATCGACGGCATAGAAGAAAATGTGCGGAAAGGGAATTGCAGAAGTCACCTCTTGAGATTCTATGAACATACAATCCACATCTAATATAAGATTAACGGTGGGGAAAGAGTCTGCAAGAGATTGAAGGAGAGGAAGAATTCTTGCAGAAAGGGAATTGCGGAAGTCATTCTTGAGAAAGTCAGGGAAGATTTCGCAAGAAATCAATGGGGTAGGAAGTATCTTGCGGAAAGGTAATAGTGGAAGATTTTTCAAGGAAAATCGAAATACA
The DNA here is from genome assembly GCA_001517045.1 of Pseudotsuga menziesii. Taxonomy (NCBI): domain Eukaryota; kingdom Viridiplantae; phylum Streptophyta; class Pinopsida; order Pinales; family Pinaceae; genus Pseudotsuga; species Pseudotsuga menziesii. The sequence goes on along the minus strand of LPNX011020741.1, from coordinate 115,578 downwards.
TTTCTGCAATCCACAATCTAGAATCCAATCTCAGATCGGCAGTCAGGGAAGAGTATGCAATCGATCAAAGGCTCAGGATGGTTGCAGAAAGGATCTATTGTGGAAATGAAATTACAGAAAGGATGTTGCGAAAAGGACGTTGCAGAAAGGAAACTACGAAATTTCGTGACTAATAAATTAATCAAGATTAAAAAACAATAAACAGAGAAGTAATTTCAAATTAGTTTAATTGTCTGTGAAAAGTCACGATGAAGATAGGTGACTGTTGAATGTTTGAGGGTATATACACAATGGTTTAATCCTTCAAATATTAGTCACTGTACATTTAATTGACAGATCAATTGAAGAGCAGTAAGAGATCAAATTATCATATGAGGGAGGTTGGGAGGCACTAGGGCAAACAACAAGCTTGCTAGGGGGTCGTAGCATCCTTTTAATAGCAGCTGATAAACTAGGGGGTCATATCATCCTTCCAATAGTTGCTATTAAATAGGGTGTATTACCATCCTTGTCTGTAGTAGCAAGAAAAAAGTATTTGTAAAATGTAATTTTGCAGTAATAGGAAGTATTGGTGGTTTACCCAATTGGGCTTCCACGATAAATTTGCATTCTGTATGTTTTTGTTGATCATGTGTGTTAACGAATAAATTAAAATTGGTTTAAATAGTTAAAAGCTATCAATAATATTCCCCCCCCCCCCCCCCCCCCCCCCCAGTATTGTCCAATATTCCAAGAATTGTGTTTCCTCTACTACGACAATATCCCAAGTACTCATTTTTTTTCAATGGAAAGGGTGACTAAGATGAAGTTGTCAATCTTATTTTATTCCATCGTGACATAGAAGAAATGAACCCCTCTATGAGTATTTCAACTTCATTCAAAACAAAAGAATCATCCTTTCGTGATGATTGTTCCTCCAATTTTTAAAATTCTTTAGAGGGTTCATTCTCCTTAGTCACCTTCCCTAAGTTTTCAATCCCTTCCATTAATCTTTCTTCTCCACTTTCCAATGGAAACCCTTCCTGGGTTAATTCTTGAGAATACTTTGGAAACATTTCTAAATATTCATTTATGGGAGGCAAAACCTCATCATATTAAGTCCTAGGTTTTTTGGAATTCTTATCTATATTTTTTTCATCATCAATTCCTTGATAGGGCCTGGGAATTATCCCAGGGTTGTTTGTCTGTCAAACTAGACTTGGCTCTCCTTGATCAAATTATACCCTTTCAACTTTCCTATCTTTTTGTTTATCTGACAGGATCCGCTTCTCTTATTTTTCAAATTCACTATCTCCTTCTTCTATGGCCATAGGGTTTATTCTAGTGACCAATTAAACCCATGATTGATTCCTCTGCTGTAAATCCCTTACTATTATTAGTTTAATGTGGCCATCATTAGTAAGATAACCTTAGGGGTACTAAGCCCTTCTAACATAATGTGCCATGTTTTGTAGAGACTTCAGAAGATAATAGGGCATGTTTACTAATATACCATGGCGCAGGTGAGATAATAAAACAAAATCATAGGTATAAACAAATCGGTACCTAACTTCACAGGTGATATAATTCTTCAGATATACTACAACCTAGTCCCAAGGACGAGTCAAATATTCCAATGCAATTCCCCGTCCTGTTGGTCGAACAACTTCTCATGCTGCTAAGAAATATTCTTTTGCGCTCAACACAGGGACCGTCCAACCAAACCAACTCTTTCTTGTTCTGGGAAGACCTGTTACTTATGTTATGATTTGCTCAAAAGATTCAATTCTCATCCCCCCAACTTCTGAATAATATTCCATCAAATTTTGCGCAAATTGTAATGCAACCTCCTCATCAAACCTTATCAGTATTTCAAAATATGTTGTCCAGTTAGTTTCCTCAAAAATTCCAAAATCTTCAACATCTTGGTGCAATGGGTCCATTGTCTCTGGTTCATGGCAGATTTCAAACCATCCCATGATGTTTTTAGGGATCTCAATTACACAAGAAACCAGAAAAACTTCCAAATTCGGATACCAAAGTTGCATCATGCAAGCCAACAATGTACAACGAGGAAAATCATTGGGTATTTTTAGAAAGGCATTGTAAAGGTGGTGTAAGGGAAAAAGAAGCCCGTGGAAGAAGTTATAACATGGATTGGGTGAAGCGGTGGTGGTTAGTAAGTACGAGAGAGTGTAATGACGGACCCCCTTCCAAAACTAAAAATATTGGCTCAAATAATTGCTAATTGTGACAAGAAGGATGGTATAATCATGATTATTTGTCGATTTATGCTTAGTTATACCTTTTCACTTATCATGACAAATCAACGAATTGGAGTGGCCTTCTTGCCTTGTTAAATCTCTTTAGTGGAGGTGCTCCTCATCACATGGATTCATGTATCATGTGGGACCTTGCATAATGAGAGGGATGAATATGTTCACATCAAACTCAATGTCGATTTCCAACATCATTTTTGGAAGCATAACAGAAATGGTACTCAAGACTTGGCAGAATGAGATTATTTCCAACCATTGATCATAAAAAGAATTGATGAGAATGGAAAAATTTCCAGTGTTTTGGTCGAAACAAAGCGACTAGAGGAGTTTCAACAAAGGAAATGACGAGATTTCAGCAGAAAGTGGAAACTTAGTAGAGTTCCGGCAAAGGATATGGCGGAGTTTCGACAAGGAATATGGAAGAGTCTCGAAAAATATATGGCAAGGTTTTGGAAAGGATTATGGAGGAGTTTCTACAAGGAAGCAGAGAACTTAGCAGAGTTTTGACAAAGGGTATGGTGGAGTTTTGGCAAGGAATATGGCAGAGTTTTGGCAGAAAGAATAAACATTTCAGCAGTGCCCAAACAAAATGGTTTTGACATAAATCAAATATTTCCTTCACTACTCCTTGTATAGGGATGTTCAACGACTAGAGAGGACTATATTCATTTTCCATGATTGATGGCCCAACTCGATTGTTTTATCAGTCCTTTTTGTATAAATCCCTACATACAAGTCCTGTAAATAACCATAAAACTAAACTAACACAAATCCTAAAACAATCTAATAAACCTAAAAAAATCAATCCAGGAAACAATTAAAATCAAACAAATTTATTTATGTACAATATTCATGGAAATGCACCATATATTAAGGAGTTTCAGGAATAGGAAGGAATTCTTGTTCCTTCACCAATTGACAATTCATATTGGAGGCAACAAAGGAGTCGAATGCATCCTTTGAGAGTGGCTTATGATAAAGTCGCAGTCGATGGCCATTAGAAAATAATGGTGTCTATGTCTCATCTAGTGTGGTCATCGAATAGTCCCATTATCAAATACTGTGTCCACCTTGTATGGTCCCAACCATCTCGTGCACAGTTTCCCTTTAAAGTCCTTTTTGAATCGTGAATCGTACAATAAATATCAATCTCCTTCATGAAAAACCTTATTTTTAATAAACCGATCATTTCACCTAGAGTGCTACTACTAAATCACTGAAGTCTGATGCACAACGACTGCACGTTTCTCATCTAATTCATTTAACATATTCAATTGATCTTTCTGAGCTTCTATTAAATATAGATTTTCTTCCATGGAAGTTCTTAAGTTTTTAAGTTTGAGTTCAATAGGGAATACAATATTTTTCCCATATACCGACTCATACCGAGAGAATCCTATAGTATTATGCCATGTAGTTCAATATGCACATAAAACTTCAGGAAGTCTTTCAGCCCAATATCTATGATGAATTTTCATGGTCTTTGTAAGGATAGCTTCAATGAATTTATTAGAAACTTCCACTTGACCATTTGGCTGTGGATGATAAGGTGAATTTATCTAATGCTGAATATGATATTTTTGCAGAAATGCTTCAATTTTGCGAGACACAAACTATGCTACTCCATCTGTAACTATCTCCTTAAGCACCCCAAAATGAGTAAATATCTCTTCATACAAGAATTCCACAAGAGCTTGATTAGTGTCCCTCACCAAGGATTTGGCCTCCACCCATTTAGTCATGTAATCTATGCAAACCGAAATATAAACTTTTTGTTTCGATGGAGATTTGATGGGCCCCACAAAATCCAATGCCCATCTATCAAATGGTTCAACCACTATTTGTGGATGTAATGGAATCTCATCCCTTCTATCAGGATGACCCATCCTTTGATAGCTATCTCAAGCTTGCACATATTTCTTTGCATCCTGAAGCAAGGTTGGCCAAAACTAACCCATTCTTAATACTTTGTGTCCAGTCCTTTTGTCAGCAAAGTTCCCTCCACAGGTTTCATCATGATAGGCCTTCAACATACTATGGGAGGGTTTTGAGACTTAAACATGACTCACTCAAAACACTATTCGACAATCAAACAAAAAAATTATCGAAAAAATGTGTGAAAGTGATGAAAGTGTTCATTTATCGAATAAATGCGTGAAAGTGATGTAAGTGTTCCTTTATCGAATAAATGCACGAAAATGTTCTCAATATTTTTTTTTATTCGAATAAATTTTCCTTTCAAGACTTTATTAAATATAAAACATCAATAGCATACATTACACCATATTATGAAATCATTTATCACAAATTTCTAGTATATTCCCCATGCAAGTATCAATTCCTGTAGAGAGCATAGAGAACACAAAACTAAACTTTTTCTTCAAACAACAAACCCTAAAATAAAACTGCATAATAAAAATAAACACTTCCATTATTTTGGTTTAGGAAACCGATATTAGATTAGAATAGAGCCTTGGGTTTTGTTTGGGGTGGTGGTTTTAAATTCCCCAATACTTATCAAAATTAGAGACTTAAGTTACTTAATTGGGTAAATAACATAGTGAAAATTGTGTGTAACCAATAAGATACCCATATTTTTTACACGAGGGTGTACAATTAGAAGGTAAATCATATCAAGTGAAGTATTTTTACATTTCCCCCTCACTCTCATAAAATTAACTCAAGGGAATCCCACCTAATGCTCATGACTTACTCAACACCAAATGTTTTGGTACAATCAACAATAAGAAACTTACCAGGGTTAAGGAAACTTCATATTTCCTAGACATATATTGCGAAATAATAACTTAGTGACCATTTTTTGGGTTTTACACCCTAAGGTACTCACCTATGGGATTTTTGTGAGTTATCATTTGGCATGTAAGAGTATCCCGTTAACGACCTCCATTGTATCCCATCACCTTGGTGGCATACTATCTTCTTGTCTTCACTTGAGTAAGTTCCCTTCATCATATTTCATCACGAAGTAGAGGAATGCACAATTGGAAGATCTCATTTTGAGTTGTTTACTTAATACTTGATATCGTGACATAAGGCTGTATAAACACTTAACTTAAAATTAACATTGAGAAATTTTGGAATCATGATATTAATTGAATCATTAGTTCATTGACCTTTTTACATGGATCAACCTTTGTTATACATTGGCTTAAAATGATCCTATATGTTCCCTTAGTCTCATTAAGTTGACAATCCAACATGGTAGAATCCTTCCTATTATACATAGGATCCTAGAAGCACCTTTCAATAGTGTATCATAGCTAATATTTCATGGAATGATAACCATGAGAATTTCCCACATGGAAATTCATTTGTCTATACACCACTTGGAAATTTTGATTCCCAATAATGGCTACATCAATAGGCTTGTATACTTGACCACAAGACTTGCTATATATTTTTTCTACTCTAAACCAAGGTTAACTCAATCTGACCTCCTTGTTTTCACCAAATCTTAACTTGATTCCTCCTTTTAACCATATTGGTTAGAAATTTGGTCTAACAAACCCAAACAAGTAATCAATACATAAACAATAAGAATCAGAAGAAAAATAGAATGATTAGGAACCAAGGGAAAGGGGAAAATGTAACCATTGTTGTGGGGATAGTGATTCCAATAAGGGTCAAACACAATGCAAACAAGGGTGTAAACATAACCATCCATGTGATTTTTATGGATAAGATAATTTCAATGGTCTATGTCCCAATATTCCATAAATCTAACAATTAATGACCCAATTTCCTAATCAAATGGACCAACAACAATCAACAACCTTACCAAAATTGTTCCCTCAACATGGAATCATTGATTATAATGGTCAGTTCCCACCCTCTTTTACCCCTTTGGATTCCAAACAAAAGTTGGACATGTCATACTAACCTATCTACCTCACTTATAAGTCACAATACACAACATAAGAGGACACACCTTCCACTTTTACTAGCTCATCAATCCCCTTTAGGCCTTCCCATTGTAAGGCCAATGAAAGTTGAACCCATTAAACTCTAAAGACATTACCTTTGAATTAGATAAACTAGTGGTTCCATGTCTCCCTTCTTCTACCCCTTTGAAATTAAGTCTCAATGTTAAGGACTTCATTATCCATCAATGTATTTTGCATGAAGGATCTTCCTCTTATATTATGTACCGATTTTATTGGAAAAAATTAGATTTTCCCACCCTATTTCCATAAATTACCATGTTGTTTCCCTTTGATTATAGACAATGTTGGGTTATGGGGAATTGAGAGTGATGGGGGGGTCAGATGAGCTTCCAACTTCATGTGATTGGACCTATTTAGTAGAGAATATTAAATTATTCTCGAAACGAAGAGAAGCTCAGTAATGCAATGATCTCATTTTTATCGTCAACCTCATCCTCATCCTCATACTCATCCTCATTCCATTATTGTAATAATCATCATCATCATCCTCATCCTCATCGTAATAATGATCATCATACTCATTGTCATCATCATCATCGTCATCATCATCATCATCAACATCATCATCATCATCATTATCATCACCGTCATCATCATCAACATCGTCACCATCATCATCATCATCATCACCATAATCACCATCATTGTCATCTTCACCATCACCATCATCATCATCATCACCCTTATCATCATCATCATCATCATTATTTTTACTTATCATCATCATCATCGTCATCGTCACCATCCTCGCCATCTGTATCTTCATCATTATCACCATCATCCTCATCATCGTCTCCACTAGTCTTTCTAGTTATTCCTACAAAATACATGAACACTACCTAGGTAATTCACCTTTTTATGCTCTATTAAAAGGAAGTTAGCTTGCATCTCATACATGTCTCTAGTTGATACCATTATGTTAATTCTAGACTTTTATGACTTTACATATTCATGTTGGTTTTAGGGGAAATTTATAAAACAATAAAACAACGTATAATACAATATAGTAAAAAAATTAATAAAAACCAAAAAGCCTTAACAAAACAATATAATAAAATAACTTAATATAAAACAATAAAATATATTAAAACAAACCATAACAAAAAAATTTCCATTACACCACATTCGTCATGAGCTCTCTGCAACTAACCAGCTCCTTCGTCAGGCTTCAATTCAACATGAGCCCTGCAACAAACCAACTCCTTCGCATCCTTCTCTGAAGAATTTTCTATGGAGACACAACAAAGAGACGAAGGAGGAAATTATCTGCAAGAGTAGGGATACCCCATTTCAATTGGATGCCCATGATCATGAGAGGTGATTTACAATATCAATATTGAAACCCTAAACAATTTAAATATGACACAAAGGATCTTGAGAAGGAAAATATGTCCTCGGTATGTCGGCGGCTTATATGTTTAATGCATGCACCTGATTGATATTGATTTGCCTTGGATTGCTTGTGTAATCATGCACTTGACTGATGATGACTTTGTGTATGCCGTTGTTTTGGATATGCTCATTACGCATTGATTGGGATTCAATCTTAGGTTAAATAAATGTATTATGTTATCCTTCCAAGAGAGAGCAAGTGAGGCTCAATACCATGGCTCAAGTGATAAAACCTCGACTTGCTAGAAGTACTTGAATCAAACCAAAATCCTGCTATTTTTATTTGTTTTTTCTTCTCCTAGTAAGCCCACCACCACCTAGTTTTATTCTCCCATCGAGCAAAAATGAACCAGCTATGTCTGGTAATGACTGTTAGCTAGGGTCGATAGAATGATGGGGAAGTTCTGCTTGAGGTGTATGTGGGTTGTCATTCATCTATCTGCAGGATGAACCCTTTTGAAGAATACCTGCAATTCAATAGATAGGGTTATGAGGCCTACTTGCTTGGCAGAGTCTACTACTGTCTAGGGTATTAGGGTATTAAAGGTATTTATTTCTAGGGGTTTTAGGGTATTAGTTGTTCTCTGTTGGAAATTTAGTAATTGTGTTTTCATACATCATAGTGAGAACAAAAATTTTCCCCTCTCCAAAACATTCTTTCATATGAGTAAATAGTAGCTCATCGAAAGGGAGCCTGGTATCATCCTTTGTGTTCCCATTATTAGCCAGCAGACTCACAAATCCATCCTCAGATTTGTCAATCAACTGAAAATTAGTGTGATTAACATGAGGGACACCATAATTATGAGAATATGAGACAATATATTCAAGATTTTTCCCATTAAAAATATCACTTGCAACAAAATGGCACTTTGCATGACCATGTTTTCTAGTCTTTGAAGTGGATACTTCAGCCACTTTGCAGGGCCTACCCTTGAGAATGATGTATCCATTTTTACTAATGCTATCTTATTGCTGCTGATAGGTTTTGGAATCTCCCAGCAAGATTATTCATGTCCTTTTACTACCCTATAACCTACATTCTCAAATAGCATTCATTATTGCTAAGGTTTAACACACTAAGGATGGTTGTTATGTCTTAGATTATGGTGTAAGAATAAGAGCTAGAGTTATCACCCTTAGATATTGTTTGGAGAAAATAATCATATGCTTAGATTCAAAGATCAACATTCTAGAGTCTTATATCCCCTGAATAAATTAATCCTTCAAATAGAGAGGATGGCGTGCATTTTCCTGGTTCCACTTAGCCAATTTTAGCAGCAAATATTATACTTAGTCAAATTGTGCCATCTCTAGGGTGGATTTTTTTACTTCACCAAAATAATGAACCAATGATACTAGATGATGTAATAAATCTAACTGGTCACAACAAAACTTGTTTCACCTTCAAACTCAACATCCTCTGACCTAGGTGTGCATTTTACTCAGTTGAGCAAAACAACCTGAAACCCCATCTTGGAAGACCTATAAATTTGTCTTCAAGAACTCTTTAGGAAAACTGATACCATGGTCAGATTAAAAATTCAACAGGATATATCCTGATACTCATAGATTATTTTTATCATTAACCTATGTGACATGGAAGGCATTTTCTTAGGGATACTTAGACTAATTTTCCAATACTTTAGTCAATTTTCTTAGGGAAACATTACTTGAATTCTTCCACATATAAAAAGACAAAAATCAAGTATGTGATCTTCTCGGAATTCGAATTAAGAGAAGAATTAACACTACATTACAAAAATAAGAGTATCTGAAGTGACCTCTATATACATTCTTGCACCCAAAGGACAATAACAAATCAACCAGTAGCATATGAGAGGTCTCACTAGTCTTATGACTAGTTTTATCCACCATTAGAAATGCTACAAAGTGTCTGGAAATGGATTGTATGGATTGTTTGATGGTTTTTTTAAAGCGAATAATGGATTTCTGACTTTAAAATTTTATCAAGAAAGACCTCATTTGATTATTATGTACATACAATACTAGTCTTTTTTGGTAAAAAGTCTTGAAGAATTTTGTTTTTGTTGACAATTATGATAAGTTTGATCAAGTTGTACATAATTTTTTTTTTTTAATGAAATTGAGGATCATATGGATTGATGTGTTATTTTTTATATAAAATATTCAAAGAAGATCACACTCTTTAGAAACATGTACCTTTCCAAATTATACACCCAAGATGAAGGTCAACAAGAGTGAAATGAAGATTCAGTGATAAAGAATCTATGAAGCCAAATAGTGCCAAACCGATTTGATGGAGGAAGAAACCTCTAGCCCATGACCAATGGGGTGTTAAAGGTGAAAGAGATGAAAATTATATTTGAATTTATTACAATAGTACTATTATGGATCTATATTTGTTATTTACTTATGCTTATAGAGTGTTGATAAAAATATATGTGACAATATACCTTGAGAGAGAAAATATTTGAAGTCATTGGTCTTGTTGGTCCTAAGGGTAAAAGGGGCTGTTTCTCCACCTTTACGGTACACCTTGGTCTTGTGGGTATGTGGGTTTCCTTACCATCTTGTTTTGACCTTTTTGGTTGACTTATGGTCCTTCATCTTCTACTTGGTCCCAGCGCCATTATTGTGTGTGGTACCTTGACCACCTTCGGTATGATGACTTAACCTTATTAATTTTATTGTTTTATTGTTATGTGACCACATGACTTTGGTACCCTACTCTAAGTATACTTAACTTTATTTTATGGTTTATTATGGTGACCACCCTAAAACCTAGGGTTTCCTAAGTGACCATTCTAGAAGACTTGCTAAGTTTATATATTTTATTCATAACTTCACTCTTGGAGTATATTGGCATGAAAGAAGTATAGATCTGATCTTTGCTGGACACATCATAGGGTTATTGTTGTTCTAACATTGAGTACACTTAAAGTAGGGTACCAAAGTTCATATGATCCCTATTCTAGGGTTGTTAGACTTGTGTTGTGAACTATGATCTCCAACCAGTGAGATGGAACTGTGAAATGTTAACCGTGATCTCTAACCAGTGAGCTACAACCGTGAAATGTGAAGGTAAACCATTACCACTTTAACTCTCCCTCTCTCTAGAAATATGTATTCTGACATCTTTTCCTTACAGTGACAAGAGTTGACTCAAAATGTATGAGTATAAGGAATATCCAAACCATATATATCTAGCATTACTATTGTTCTTTAATTACCTTTCATTAGTTAAACTTGACAAAATTTTGTTACAATTTATGTTCTGTACATTGGAATTGATAACTCATATCAAGGGCCAAACTTTAATGCAGTGACCAATGGAATGTTAAAGTTGAAAGAGATGGAAATTATGTTTGAATTTATTAGAACAGTACTTTTATGGATGTAGCTTTGTTATTTGCTTCTGCTTATATAGTGATGATACAAATATATGCGACAATATATCTTGAGAGGGATAAAATATTAAAGTCATTGGTATTATAGGTCCTATGGGTAAAAGGGGTTCTTTCTCCACCTTTACAACACACCTTGGTCTTGTGGGTATGGGGGTTGCATTACCATATTGTTGTGGTCCATTTGGTTGAATTATGGTCTTTCATCTTCTACTTGGTCTTAGCGCCCTTATTGTGTGTGCCACCTTGGCCACCTTTGGTATGATGACTTAACATTATTACATTTATTGTTTATTGTTATGTGACCACATGACCTATGGTACCCTACTCTAAGTATACTAAACTTTATTTCATGTTTTATTATGGTAACCACTGTAAAACATAGGGTTTCTTAAGTGACCATTCTAGAAGACTTGCCAAGTTTATATAATATGTTCATAACTTCACTCTTGGGGTATCTTGGCATGAAAGAAATATATATATGATCTTTTTTGGACGTATAGAGTTATTGCTACTGTAAAGTTAAGTGAATTGGAGTTGATAACTCATCTCAAGAACCAAATTTAATGCAGTGACCAATGGAGTGTTAAAGTTAAAAGAGATGAAAATTATGTTTGAATTTATTACTGCAGTACTTTTCTGGATCTAGCTTTGTATTAGAGTCATAAATTATTCTTTAGGTACTAGGTTCCACATTCGTCACCTAACCATTCATGGAAAAAAATAACCATAAACTTCACTATTGATTCAAGGCACACTTCATGAGAAATACATGGGTGAGATGTAATCTTGAATGATGTTTTCCATGGTGCAAGTAGAACCAAACATGTATTTGACTGATATGTATTCCTCTTGCGAGGGGATTTTAGGAAGACAAGAATAAAGTGAGACATCTAGAAGGTCTACAACAGGTATATCAACTAGATATAAAAAGGTTAGAAGAAAATTCCTAAGACGCATGTAATTTTTTCTCACTGAAGGGGGGTCATGTTCTTATGAATATGAAACCATAGGCGACATTGAGGTGCCATTGAGGCACAAACATATAGTGAAACAATGGGTACCTAAGGATCTTCCTCAACTAAACATAGAGTTTTGTGTGAATGAGAAGATATATCGAATTGCACCATTGTCATTACATGTTTTGGGGTTTTTTTTCATGGATGGCATAATGGTCGATTATGACAAATGTAGTATGTTGGACCCTATTACAACTACATAGATTGGATGCGACTAGTCCAATATACAAGAAGTATGCGCATATATATTTTGTCTACAAATTATTTACAATTGAAAGATAGGGATCAAAATAAATGAGCAACATTATACATTGACAGAAGGACAAAAGCTAGAGGAAATATTGTGGGGTTTGTAAATAGTACACAACTAGGGTCTAACTTAAGCAACCCAATTGCATATTTGAGGGGCGTAAAGGAAACCATATTTTTGTGTGTGCCATTAAATCAATAGCTGCAGGGAAATAGTTGTTTATTAATTACAATTTGAATCGAATAGATACAAACATAGTCACTATTAGAAATGTACATCTAACAATTTACCCAAACTTTAATTATTGAATCTAATATCCTATGTATTTTTTGGAAAACTGTTATTCTATTTTTGTTAAAATTTTATATATTTAAGATGAAGGGTAAAGTCCGAAGCATCTCCCCAAAATATGACTAGAGGAGTACACCATCCTTGAAGGAACATGTATACATCATTGAAATTGTAAAAATATAATATGAAAAAATTGTTTATTTGTTATTTTTTTCATGAGTATAATCGTTCTATTTAGATAATTGTATCTATGTTTTTGTTGCAGGGTGTTGATCATGGTAGTTCCCTACCACCAGTAGATCAGATAGTACCTACCTCGAGGCAACATGTATACTTCATTGTTAGTTTACTACTATAATATGCACAATGTGTTTTATTATTATTTATTTTCATCAGTATATTGGTTTCATTTATATAATGGATTATGTATTTTTCATCACAGACAAGTGATCGAGGCATCTCCTCGACAATTCACCAGAGGAGTAGAACATCATCGAGGAAGCAGGTAATCCTCGTTATAATTTTACTATTATAATATGCACAATATGTTTTATTATTATTTATTGTTCATGAGTATATTGGGTTCATTTCGATATTGAATTATGTGTTTTTTATCACTGACAAGTGATTTGTTTTTTTCATGAGTACACTAGTTTCTTTTCAATAATGTTTTATATAATTAATTGTTGTAGGGAAGTGATCGGGGAAAGTCCCCAACTATTGATCAGATGAGTATAGACTCCTCAAGTCAGCAGGTATACATATTTCTAATTGCATAAATATAATATGACCAATATGTTTTTTATGTTACGTATTTTTCTTGTGTATATTGATTTCATTATGATAATGTTTTCTACATTTTTGTTACATTGTGATGATCGAGGCAAGGCCCCTGCTGTGGATCATACGACATCATCCTAGAGGCATCAGGTATACGTAATTTAATTTTTGAAATCTAACATAAGAAATATGTTATTTTATTATGTTGTTTTCCTCAGTATACTGCTTTCATTTTAGTAATGTTTTATATATTTTTGTTGTAGGCTGCTTATTCAGCATTTGATCTAGCATCAGATAAATCAATTGATATTGATGGGGATGAGATCATGCACGATGTTGACATTGGATCTTTTCTAGACCCAATTTAAATGATAGAGAAGGCCTTAAAAAAATTAATGAAGATATCATTCGTCTTTTATTCATTCAACCGTAGAAAAACGATATTAAGGAAAATGTTGAGGTTTTGGTGAAGAGATATAAGGCCTTGAAGTCAGTTGTAGTATATTGAATTAGAAGATAAATTTATTTATGATTTTATAATTTGTATTTGTATATGATCGTGAACTAACAATGTGTTTGCATCTATAGGATTTTTTGTGCCTACACACTAGTGGTGAGAGTAGTGTTGGTATTAGTGATGCTTGTGGAGAGTCATCACATGAGCATACGACTCCACCTACATCACATGTGTCGATTTTTTTGATTGAACAGTTGGTGACACAATCTGTGACACCCATGATTCCATATATGACTGCAACCGCCAGTGGTCAGCACATGCCAGATGGTACAAAACAAGGGATCGATGCAGATATTAGCAATGATAATGCTCAAGCAGCATTTCATGTATCTTCCCATGTCACTACAACAGGTACACATGAGACAACATTTTTGGTGGACGACAATCTTGTTCCCATAAAGACAGAGAATGTCCCATGTATTTATACATTTTTTTAACTTATTGTTTACAATTTGATTGTAATATTATCAAAAACATTGTTTTACAACTAATGATGAAATGATCGTCTTGCATGAAATGATGTTTTTTATAAACATCTAAATGATATCTCTTTGAATATATTTGGGACCACCATCCGCACAAGGTGGGATAAACAAACAAAAAATTTAAAATATGAGCTCATCAATCACTTGGTTGGCATGTTCGACAACGAGACCTTAAATAGAGTGGAGGTCCTAAAAAAGGTTGGAGAACATATGAATATTGTGAGGGACTAAATTAGGGTTCATCTAGAAAGGAACCCTAAATATGAGCACCATCCAATGATTCCAACAAGAGAGTGGAGAGCCCTAGTAGAAGATGGAAACGAGAGGGCTTTGAGAAAATAAGGAAAGCTACCACCAGGCACAAGAAGGTATGCAATACTTTCAGCAATGTAATTATAAAACTTATTATTATTAATTTTTAGATCAAATTTGAAATATGTAACATATTTCAACATTTTCATAGGTTTCTAGACTCATCATAGGCCACTAAGGCCAGACAAGAAAAAATTGGACAACACAAGCTTGGGCCTGGTGGTTATTCCAATTTGGTGGCACGAATTGTAAGTATAAAAAAACCAATATTACATCCAGAAAAAAAAATTGCAACTTGTTTTTCATTTTATTGAGATTTAAAAGGTAATTTAATGGCATTATGCACATATGCAGGCTGATCGATTCAATGAAGTACCCACAAAAGAAGATTTGAATCTTGGCTTCCAGCACAGCTTTGGAGCTATTGTTGAACACCGAGAAATCTTGTATGGGAAAACATAGTCTTCTGATGATCCATCTTGCGTGCAGGTATATAAAATAAATTAAATTGATTTAAGAATGATTACTTGTGGAATCTATTTGTTATAATTATTTGCCTTAAAATATTGACTCAATTTTGAGCAGGAAATCAATGATCCACCTGATGCTGAGGATGGAGGAAAACCTATCAAAGGTCATGCTTTGAATCTAGGTAATGAATGAATTCATATGCTACAATTTAAAATTTTGCATTGCAAATGGTGAATATCAATTGTACTTTTTCATTTTACAACCGCCGAGAATGTAGATGATTATTGTAACAAACTTAAATAATAACAACAATCAATATCAATAATAATAATAATAATAATAATAATAATAATAAACATCAACATATATATAAAATAAATAATAATAATTAATAATGTCTTTATCAAAAGACATGACTCTTAATGAAAGGGTATTCCACCAAAATATAAATTATGAACCCTTAATTGCAATTTGGACTTATCCATCAATTTATTCATATTTTATTATCTACGGATATGTGGGTTATTTCAGAAATTACTTAATTGAGAATATCCAACTATGGATGTTACAGTAGTATCAGAGCTATACAGACCTTGGACAAATTATTTACACCTTGTGTAGATTTGGGTTTCCCAAAAAAATAGGAATTTGTCCTTAAAAAATAAAAAAAGGTAAAAGTAACCTCCTGAAAAAAGAGGTAAAAGAAAAAGAAAAGAAAAGAAAAGTTAAAAAAGATAAGATAAAAGTCAAAAAAAGAAGAAGGTAAGAGTGAAACCACATGTGGTTTCTTAAAGTGGGTTTGGGTTTGAATATAAAAATTACATAATAATAACTACAAAGAAGCAAGTGAGATTTGAACCTAGGTGGGGAAGGTAACACTTATTCCTCCCAACCACCCAATTTACTCGCATTTTACAAAAATATTGGAAAAAAAAAGAGAAAAAGAAAAGAAGACAAAAGTGAAGCAAAAAAAAGTCACAAACAATGGCACCTACATATTCAGAAAACAAGTCACAGCTACAAACAACAGTGTATGAGTTAGAGAAATATAAGACGATCAATAAAAGTATACAAGCTGATGTTGAGACGCAGAAGTGGTTGAAAGAGTGGAGAGACAATGAGAATCGTCGCTTATGGAACCAAAATTGACAGCTAGAACGAACCATAAGTGATAGCAAGAAAATGTTATCTAATCAGGATAAAAAAATATCATGTTTAAAAATTCATAATCAAAACTTAGTAGAAGAGGTCAGAAAGTCAAAAAATGACAACAAATCACCATATCGATTTGATAATGAATTAGAAGAAGAAATAAAGCATCTAAACAAACTCATGATGGAAAAAGATGCTAAATTGGCGCAAGTCTAGATGAAGTTAGAAAATCAAGAAGCAGAGTTAGGTCATCATAAAAAGAAAAAAGAAAAACTCCAGCAGTAGTATGACGACAGTAAGAAGACACATAAGTTAGAACTGACAAAATTCAACAAGGTTTTATCAAGCCATTTCGAAGAAATTTTCAGATTAAGTAATCATAACAAGACACTAGTCACAAAAATTAAGAAGTTGAAAAGTAGTCGAAAGACATAACAATCTATGGAAGACATTGAAGNAGGCATAATGAAGATCTTAAGGAACAACTTAAGAAGTCTGAAGATGACAGAAAATCACATGTAGAAGTGATTAAGAAGTTTCAAAATGATAACATGCAGTCAAAAAACAAGTTGGAAAAGTTACAGAATGAAACCTTAAAACCTCAAGAGATGAAAATACAACTTTCTGCTCAGATCAATGCTAAAAAAATGACACTTGTAAAAGAAAATGACATTGTGAAAATTCCATATCGACACCCCAACCATAAAAAAAGATATTCTAGAAAGTGGGAAATATCGAAATATAGTGGTACCAATGTGATCAAATCTCCTAACGATAGATCAATATGGAATGCCAACAGTCCACAACAAATCAATTTGGGATGGATTGATTCGTCCACATATCGAAAGTTGTGGTCAACTCTTAGTAGTTCGTATCGACATGTTTCATTAGCTGCGACACCACAAAAAGTGATGCAGAAACACTATAAGGCTTTGAGAACAAAGCCTTTCTAAGGGAGTGGCAATGTAACAAACTTAAATAATAACAACAATCAATAATAATAATAATAATAATAAACATCAACATATATATAAAATAAATAATAATAATAATTAATAATGTCTTTTTGAAAAGACATGACTCTTAATGAAAAAGGTATTCCGCCAAAATATAAATAACGGGCCCTCAATTGTAATTTGGACTTATCCATCAATTTAGTCATATTTTATTATCTACGGATATGTGGGTTATTTCAGAAATTACTTAATTGAGAATATCCAAGTATGGATGTTACAATTATACTGTACAAGATGATCCTATACAGGGACACGGAGCATATGATGTGCCACAACAAATAAAAAACACCCATGTAATATTTTATTTAATGAAAAACTTGTCATTATAAATTCATAAGATATCAATTTGACATTTTTACATTATTGCAGCAAATCCTGACCCCTTGTAGCAATACCCATATTGCGAGTACTCTACTAGGCATAGAGTATGACAAGTTGTAGTCGCGACGAGAACTAAACGCCAAGTTGTAGTAGATGAGTTGCTTGTTGATTTTCTAAAAAGAAATAAAACCTAGAAAGAAGTGACTTAATAAATACTATCTATCCTTATTTTTGATAATAAATTAAATCCACATTTTTGCATATAAATTTAACATTTTTTTTCTAGTACATGCATTAGGTATGGGGAATTGAGAGTGATGTGAGGGGCGAGGGAGAGGGGGAATAAGAGATTTTTCCTTCAAGTGGCTATCCCAATTCAATACAAAATAATTTATTGGAGTCGTTTAATCTTGGAGAAAACCTCCCTTGATCAAATAGATCAACATCAAAGTCAATTTTGACTTCGTTGCTGCTCTAGATCGAGGAAAGTTTGCTCCAATATTAGACATCCCTAATAAATTATTCTTGAAAGCAAGAGGAGATTATCATGAGTGTTAGTTTTTTATATCAAGTTTTTATTTTGTCCTCACCGAGTAAATCCATGTTTGAATCTAGGATGATGAGGGGCTAGTCCAAAAAGAAGGCTCAAAAGGTGATGGGAATCATTGTAAACGTATGTTGGCATTCTCATAAAAATTCATCTTAGACTATTAAATAATAGTACAAATATGGCTTGTATTGATTTTCTATATATTTACAGAGGTTGAATGATTTGGCACTACAGGTACTACACAAACTTAACAATGGTTGGGTTGTGATGAGGGGAGGTATGTTGTTTCCAATTTCATTCCAGATTATGTTCATGTTACTTTGAATCTCACAACTCATGTACAGTTGTACGCCCATGAAAGTAGAAGTGCTTTTAACCAAAATAAAGTATGTAGCAATCATAAACGGTTTCCATCTTTTTCCTTATACTGTGATGATAAAAATATATATGGAACACATGTGACAATATACCTTGAGAGATAAAATGTTAAAGTCATTGGTCTTAATGGTCCTATGGGTAAAAGGGGTTGTTTGTCTACCTTTATGGTACAACTTGTTCTTGTGGGTATGAGGGTTTTCTTAAATTCTTTTTGTGACCCCCTTGGTTGACTTGTGGTCCTTAATATTTTAATTGGTCCTAGCATCCTTATTGTGTGTGCATTTGGTATGATGAATTTTATTTTATTGTTATGGACCATATGACCTTTAGTACCCTATCCTAACTCAACCTAACATTATTTTATGTTGTTTGGTAACAACCTTAAAAGCTAGGGGTTAGCCGATTGACCCTTCTAGAAGGCTTGTTAAGATTATAAATTCAAGTCATGAATTTCATTTTGGAGTGTGCGCTCACAAGAGAAGATTGAAGATTTGATCTTACACCTTCTCCAGGGTTTGCTCAAGAACACCATTCCCACTTTAAGGGATCCACACACATATGGGCCACATCATCTTCAACAAATGACCACATAATGGGTCATTTGTGCCACCTAGTGCTCCAAGGGACATATCATGGCTCCAATGACCAAACTGCCATGTCCTTCTTGCCATGTCATCAACCTTAATTACTTGTTTTCCATTAATGGCTTGTCATCAGTGACAACCATGCTCAACAAACTCCGCCTTTTATCCATTGTCATCATTTATGGAAACACCTCTTCAAATACTCTCCCCCTTTGACATTAATGGCAAAGGGTCAATGAAAATCTTCCAAGATTGTAGGCACATTCACTTCAACAGTGTGGGAATATTCAATGGTCTATGGGAATTTTATCCAAGGCCCGTGTGCATCTTTCCATAGGCCCGCATGCATACTTCCTTAGGCTTATGAGCATTTTCTCTAAGCTTGCGGGCATTTTCCTTAGGCCTACATGCATCCTTCCTTAGGCCTGCAAGAGTTTTCCTTAGGCCTACAGGCATTTTCCTTAGGCCCGTGGGAATTTTCCTTAGGATTTTGGGCATCTTTTGTTAGGCCTTTTGTGAGCATAATATATTCTCAAGTGTGGGAATTTCTCCTCTCCAAGTGCAGGCATTTCTCTACTTCATGCCCATACATTTCTCTCCTCCATGTGCAAGAATTTTGGGTGAGCCTGCAGGCATTTCTTAAGCCACTTCAATGATAATCACCATCATATAGGATTCAAGGTTGAAATGTTAACACTTTAAAACATACTCTGCTATCATTAAAAATCTGAAATATTGGAATAGTGTTCATGCTATACTAACCTGTCTCATGCAATTTATATAAATTCTCTGGTGTTCATTGCTATACTGGTGCAAATACCTCGTTTCATGACCTCATTCAGAGAACAAAACCTATTGAAGCAAAACTGATATATTGCTAATATATGTTGGTATACATGTGCACTATAAGTGATTTGGTAATATTTGCATGCCATTCATGATTTTTCTGCCCATTATAAATTCCTGCACAGTGTATGTTAAATGCACTCACATCCCAATAGTTAGTATTAAATGCATGAACAGTTCAATATTTGGTGGCAAGCACCTGCACTGTTTATTGTAAATACTTGCATTGTTCATGTAAATGCATGCCCCATTAGAGAAAATTCCCACATTCTTCATGTAAATGCACACACTAGTAGGGAAAATGCTAGTACTGTTAATGTAAATGCACACACCATTAGGGAAAATGCCCGCATTGTTCATGTAAATGAACGCACAACATAGTAAATGCATGCATGATCCTATGGTGTAATCATTGATGTTGTTAAATGATTTGGTCATTGAAACATAGTGCGGGTAATCATTGATATAAGACTAGCTACACTCTATTTACGACTTACTACTGATATATATATATATATATATTGGCCATACTACTGTACATGTGCATTATAAGTATTTTGGTGGTGATAAACTACTCATACTTTGATAATACTCATACTGTCTTCATCTCACCCCTATTATCTATATATTGGAATTAATAGGTTCCTTTATTGGCTTACTCATGGTGAATGTACTTACCATATTCATACCATCTTATCGACTCCATTAGGAACTAGTCACTCACTTATACAAATATGCAAGATATATTTTTGTGGTTTAGTGTCTTTTGCAGTGATCGTTGTTAAGGGTATCCCCTAATAGGATTAGGCTTCTAAAGCATGTAGAAGACGTGACTAAGGTGACAATGGTCACTTTCCTCCACATATGTTTGTTGGTGGCTTGGAATGCCATTTGTTTTGAGGATATATGACTGTAGAATGTTGATATGTGCATCTAACCATATGATTAGTTTGTCCAAATAGTCTCTAAGGGTGAATTTATAGGTCTAACAAAATGGGGTTTCAAGAAATTGAATAAAGTATTGGAAAATTAGTCTAAGTTTCCCTAAGAAAATGCCCGCCATATTTCATAGGTTAATGATAAAAATTATCTGTTAGTATCGAGATATAGCTTGTTGAAGTGTTTATCTGGACATGGTCTCATTTTTCCTAAATAGTGCTTGAATACAAAGTTATAAGTCTGCCAAGATGGGGTTTCAAGTTGTTTTACTCAGTTTAGTAAAATGCACGCTTAGGCTAGAGGATGTTGAATATGAAGGTGAAACTAGTTTTGTTGTACTCAATTAAATGTCTTACATCGTATGGTATCATTGGTTCATTATTTTGGCAAAGTGAAAAATCCACCTTGGAGATCGAACAATTTGACTAAGTATAAAATTTGCTGCTAAATCTGGCTAAGTGGCATAAGGAAAATGTACACAATCCTCTCTATAATTTGAAGGATTAATTTATTCTGAGGATATAGGAAGATAGAATGTTGATCTGTGCATCTAATCATATGATTATTTTGTCCAAACAGTCTCTATGGATGAAGTTATAGGTCTTCCAAAATGGGGCTTCAAAAAATTAGCTAAAGTATTGGAAAAATGCCCGTCATATTTCATATGCTAATGATACAAATTATCCATGAGTATAAAACTATATATTTTTGAAGTGTTTATCTTACCATGGTCTTGGTTTTCCTAAATATTTATTGAAGACAAAGTTATAGGTTTGTCAAGATGGGGTTTCATGTTGTTTTGATCAATTCGGTAAAATGCATGCCTAGGTCAGAGGCTGTTGAATATGAAGGTGAAACTAATTTTTGTTATGCTCAGTTAGATGTATTACAACATCTGGTATCATTGCTTCATTATTTCGGTGAAGTATAAAATCCACCATGGAGATGGCACAATTTAAGTATAAAATATGCTGCTAAAACTGGCTAAGTGGCCTCAAGAAAATGCACGCCATCCTCTCTATTTGAAGGATTAATTTATTATGAGGATATATGACTCTATAATGTTGATATGTGCATCTAACCATATGGTTATTTTTTCCAAAAAATATCTAAGGGTGAAGTTATAGGTCTTCCAAAATGGGGTTTCAGGAAATTGACTAAAGTATTGGAAAATTAGTCTAAGTTGCCCTAAGAAAATGTCTGCCATATCTCATAGGTTAATGATAAAATTTATCTGTGAGTATAAGTCTATATCTTGTTGAAATTTTTATCTGACCATGGTCTCATTTTTCCTAAAGAGTGTTTGAAGAAAAAGTTATAGGTCTGCCAATATGGGGTTTCAGGTTGTTTTGCTCAGTCAATAAAATGCATGCCTAGGTAAGAGGATGTTGAATTTGAAGGTGAAACCAATTTTATTGTGCTCAGTTAGATGTATTACATCATATAGTATCATTGGTTCATTATTTTGGTGAAGTGAAAAATCCACCCTCGAGATGGCACAATTTGACCAAGTATAAAATATGCTGCTAAACTGGCTAAGTGGCCTCAGGAAAATGCATGCCATCCTCTCTATTTGAAGGATTAATTGATTTTGAGGATATAGGACTCTATAATGTTGATATGTGCATATAATATATGATTATTTTGTCCAAACAGTCTCTAAGGGTGAATTTATAGGCCTTCCAAAATGGGGTTTCAGGAAATTGACTAAAGTATTGGAAAATTAGTCTAAGTTTCCCTAAGAAAATGTCTGCCATATCTCATAGGTTAATGATAAAAGTCATATGTGAGTATAAGGATATAGCTTGTTGAAGTGTTTATCTAACCATCCTCTCATTTTTCCTAAAGAGTGCATGAAGAAAAAGTTATAGGTCTACCAATATGGGGTTTCAGGTTATTTTGCTCAGTCAGTAAAATGCACGCCTAGGTAAGAGGATGTTGAATATGAAGGTGAAACTAGTTTTTTTGTGCTCAGTTAGATGTCTTACATCATCTCATATCATTGGTTCATTATTTTGGTGAAGTGAAAAATCCACGCTAAAGATGGCACAATTTGACTAAGTATAAAATCTGCTCTGAAAACTGGCTAAGTGAACTCAGGAAAATGCACAACATCCTCTCTATTTGAAGGATTAATTTATTATTAGGATATAGGACTCTAGAACGTTGATCTGTGCATCTAACCATATGGTTATTTTTTCCAAATCATATCTAAGGTGTTGATGTATTTGTAACTTCAGAAGATATTCTGATGTATATTATCATTGTATGTTGTTGTATGGAATTAGGGATGTGTGTTACCCCTTTACAAGATGTATAAATTGTGTCTAGACCTTGAGGTAAAACCCCCATTGTAATTCATGGAAATAGTCCTCAGTGTAACATCATGTAATATGTAATTATGGTCTCTCTAGGACAAGTGGGCCCCATGTGAGATGACATGGAGGCTCAAGTCTTATATTAGGTTAGTGACTTGAAAGGGTATAAATAGGGAGGCACTCTCACTCATTTATACACACCACACACTCTCTCTAAGGCACATGAGAGAGGGATAGTTAGAGGAGGATAAACATATAGATACTGAACATTTCTTATTACTGCTTTTGATCATCTTACTATTCTGAAGAAGTTTGCAGGGTTTTCTCCTTTATGGTTTCCCCGATGAAAATCTTTGTGTCTTGTGTATCTTTTATATCTTATTCATTTTTTTGTACTTGTTATTCTTTCAGATAAATATTCTATATAATCTAATCATATCTTAAGAAAACTAACATGGAATCAGAGCCTCTCTGAAAGAAGGCACTGTGCAATTGTGAGAACTAGGGACTCCTAGTTGAAGGTTTTCCCTCCATAGATCATCAAGCAAGGAGGGATAGGCTAACTTGCCTCAATAGGGCACATCTGTTGGTGGTAGTAGTTTCTGAATAAGAGAAGTTTCATTATGCAGCCAAAATACAACTAATGGAAATTAGGGTTTCATGCCTAAAAACCATGGAAGACTAAATTTAGTCATTCTACAACTTTCACTATAACGCGGTATTGGATAAGGTTGAGAAGCCAAAAAATTTATAGGCCAAATATAAATTCTTGTTATATCTTGTGTAAAATTTTATACCTCAGATTCTCTATACTTTAGGAGATATTGTTCCTACAAATCAGGGTTCCATCCTCCTCCAGAATACAGTCATAAACAAGTGACCTAGGGATATTTTCTATATCTCGGGATACGAAGGTCCAAACAAAATTTATCAAGATGTTGTAGGTAGGGAATGGACTATAGTTTCTGTGGTACGTTTTTCAGACCCAAAATGTGAAACAGTGACATGTGGAAGTATGTACAAGTTCGCTATTTCGAACAGTCCCCAAAACAATCACCTTGGTAAAATCAGCATAAGTCCCACTTGGAGAATACATTTATGCTCTAACCTGTGGGGTTGGAAATAGGACATATTAGGCTATCTCATTGAGAAGTTTCAAAATTTAAGGAGTCGAAACTTCGGAGATACAAGAAAATCAATATCAGTCATTTCTGTAGAAGAAATTGAAAAACTAGGGCTTCCTGTTCTGGGAGCTTCCCACCACTTTTTTTAGAAAAAAGTACATTGGACAACTCTCCTTGAAGAAGCCAATATTTTTTTATAATAAAAAATTTGAAATTCCAAGTTTGAAAAAGTAGGTTTTCTCTAACAAACCCTAGATCATCCAGCTATGGAACCAGGTCGGACACCTCAAATTGGTAAGATCTAAATTTTTACTATTTACATTTGAGGTTCTCATTTCGAAATGACTAATCACACCCAACTTGATGGCAAGCATGTTGAAGCTGAAAACTTCTGAGTATGGAAGTATATGACCTTCATGATCCTTGAAGAAATTGACTTGGATCAATATTTCAGTAAGGAAGTTCTAAGATCCAGAGGGAGATGAGGCTAAGGCTAGAGCCAAGAGAATTAGTGCAGATTCTATGAAAGATCATCTCATCCCTCATGTGTCATCCTTGAAGACACCAAAAGGAAGTGTTCAATTCTATGATGAAGCAATCAGAGAAGAACAAGAGATTGTTATAACCACCTTGAATGGCCTCCCAATATCATGGGATTCATTCATTCGAGGAATGTGTTCCTGGAAGGAAGCAATTACCTTCAGCAGAATCTAGGAAGAGTGCACACAAGAAGAAGCTCGACTCATAACAAGAAAAGAGAAGATGGGAGAAACTAAAGATCAAGCTCTCACAATTCAAAGAAGATCGCTCAAGCAATGAGGAATATGAAGGCCTCAATTCTTGAAGAACCTCTTATCCATCTTAGCATTTGGATAAGAAATGATGTTGTTATGAATGAAGAAGATGATGAAGTTGAAGGCTCAAGAAGGAGTCTACCCATGAAACAAATAAAGATAAGTATTCAATTGTCATTTCATGATATTGTTTAGTTATACATTTGTTTATATTCAGTTGAGGTTTGAGTATTTTGCATTCATACTACTGAATTGCACATAATGGGTAAGAAGTTAATGATGGTGTACAACATTCCATTACTACTTATCTAGACTGAAACCTATTTGTTGACATATTAGGATTAGTACACACTCTTAATAACATTGGGGTAGAATGCATCTAGAAGTTGATGTATGTATACATGATATGGATGAATGTTGTAGCATTGGCTAAAATAGTCGCATGGCTATGTGACATATATTTGTCACTATTAATATGTTTTGGAAATTATGTTATGTTTCTAATCATGCAACTGAACTTGACTTGTAGATCATTCCAAAGAACAGGTAACGATAGTTCAGAAGATGAACCTGAAGCTTCTCGGGTCAAAGACACCACGGAAAAAGAAAGAGCTTCATAAGAATATAAAAACAACAATAGATCCACCTCGAGAGATGAAGACCACCTTGGGCATGAGAAATAATACAAGATGAAGAATAGTATGACAAGACTTTCAAAGAAAGCAAGAGGCCCTAGACACACTCTAGTTATGTGACACTATTCAATGACATCATTGAAGCAGAATCTTCCAGCAATGAAGAAGTAGCCAAGAAGAAAGGGAAGGATACCATGATAAAAGAGTACCAGTTCAAGAAGAATGATGTCTAGGATGCATTGTCAAGACCTGAAGGGAATTCCGTAGTGTCTTCCATGTGGATCTACAAGATCCAACATGTAGTAGATGGAAACATCATGGGATACAAGGAACAATTTGTAGCACAAGGCTTCTCACAGAAAGAAGGAACATACTATGAAGAGACATTTGCACCAGTGACATGGTACACTTCCATTATATCCATAGGTATAGGTATGAGATGGGAGACACATCAGCTTACATCAAGATAACATCCTTGAATGATTTAGCGAAGGAGGAAGTATATGTAGAGCAACCACTGGGAGTTGAGACACATGAAAAGCAGACTCACGTGTGAAAATTAAATAAGGCCTTGTACGAGCTTAGAAGGCACCCATGGGATAGAACATACAATTGCATAAGGAGCTTGAAGATCAGCTAGAGTGATGAAGATATTAACCTTTGTTACAATATTGAAGATGAAATCCTATAGAGGATAACAAGTTCATAGATGGGTGCAAGAAGAACTTTTCAACAAAGTTTAAGATAGAGGATCTTGGTATCTAGTGACCCTAGATGGATACATAGAATATTAGTAGCAGAGGAAGCTACTTGCCACTCCATTACATAATGTTTCAATACATAGAGTATGAAAGGTAGAGGGAGAATGATGCTCCTATTCAAAGGGAGTGACTGTATAAGATCCTTAGGTTCGACATGGTACAATAGGATTGACAACTTCCTGACTAGTTCGGGCCTTACCAAGAGTAAAGAAGATTCCAACCTTTACTACAAGGTCGAGGAAGGGAACCCAGTAATACTTCTACTATATGCAGATGACCTATTTGTGATAGGTGAGGATGGGTTGATTGCTGACACGAAGAGGAAGCTTGTTGCCGAGTTTGAGATGAAGGACTTGGGTATGATGCACTACTTTCTAGGCATGGGGGTGTGGCATAGTGCAGATGTAATCTCCCTTGGACAAGGGAAGTATGCAATGGAGATCCTGAAGAGCTTCGAGATGATGGACTGCAAGGCCATGGCCACACATATGGAATTGAACCTGAAGCTATTGAGTGACGCTTCATCAGAGTTGGTTGATGCCATGATGTATCATCAGATAATTGGATCCTTGATGTACCTAACGAATACGAGACCAGATATTTGCTTTTCTGTGAACACATTGAGCCAGTTCCTGACGGTTCTAAGACATGTGTTATATTTTTATCATTCAAGATAGAATTATCTTAGGATCTTTAACTAAGAGAATAACATGCACAACAATAAACACAAGAGACAAGAGACACAAAGAATTTTTCTCGGGGAAACCATAAAGGAGAAAACCCCGCAATTTCCTCAGAGATAGAATTAGCACCAAAAGTAAAACCCGGAAACATAAAGATGATCTCTTGATAGTATTAGTATTTCTCTCTGATCCCTTCTTCTTCTCTCTCACTCACGTGCCCCAGTGAGTGAGTGTGTGTGTCATAAATAGAGAGGCTCACTCTCTATTTATATTCTTTCGTTCACTTGATGTCCACTTCAACATGTTGGCCCCACTTAACAATTACTTACTAGGGACAACATCTCTAAGAGAGTATAATAACCCTAATGCCCCACAACTGTGGGGAATTTTCGCTCCGATCAACAAGGAGGGTTAACCTTGATACAATTGTGGGGACTATTGCCCCAACTTACAATAGAGGTTTAACCTCAATGACTTTACATGACTTTTTTACATTATTGAATCTCTTGATCGGAACATCAAGGCATGACATGACTCAATTACATTATAGATACTTCCCGAAATAAACATCAAGGTACAATAATAAGATATACAAGTGAATACATTCTGAAGTTACAAATACATCAACACTCCCTCTTAACTAGGAAGGTATTCTCTCAACACAATTTATCAGCACAAGTCTTCTTCTCTGTATCATCTGGATCATCATCAAGTCATCTTCATCTTCAAGTCATCTTCATCGTCAAGTCATATTCATTGTCAAGTCATATTAATCACCAAGTCATCTTCATTGTCAAGTCATCTTCATCAAGTCTGGATCGTCACTTGATCTGGAGCACCACTGGATCATCATCAAGTCTGGATCATCACTGCTGGATCATCATCATGGGTGCTATCTCATGATTCTTCTCGTCACAGGAATTTCTACAGATCCAACCCTTTTTCATGTTGGTTGTAGGCCTAGCCTCCAAGTAGGTCTTCATCTTCCTCAGCACTTGTATTTGACCATGATAGGAAACTCATTCACATATCATGTCTGAAAGGATCTGCTCTTATATCTAACCATGATAGGAAACTTTATTCACACATCATGTCGGAAAGGCTTTGCACTTACATCTGACCATGATAGGAAACTTTATTCACACATCATGTCAGAAAGGATCTGCACTTACATCTAACCATGATAGGAAACCTTATTCACACATCATGTTAGAAAGGCTCTGCCCTTACATCTGACCATGATAGGAAACTTTATTCACACATCATGTCAAAAAGGCTCTCAAACCCAGGCTGAGTATTCCTGGTAACTGACCATGTGCCTCCATTCTCCCAGAGAATGGCATTCAATACTTATATCTGATCATGTAGGAACCAATCCTACAGTCACATCAAAATGGATCAGCACTCACATCTGACATGGAATGAACCAATCCTCTCACCATGATAGAATGGCTCAGCCCTTACATCTAACCATGGAAGGAACCAATCCTTTCATTATGTCAGAATGGCTCATAGACTCATCACTTACCCTTGAAGGGAACCTCGACTTGGAGAACACCAAGCTTCTCCCTTAAGTACTCAAACTTCACTCTAGCCAATGGCTTCATCAACACATCATCTATTTGTTCATCTATCACAACATACTAGAGCTTCACTGCTCCTCTTTGCACCATATCCCTGATTTTATCTCGATATGCTTCGACTTGTCATGGAACATTGGGTTCTTAGATGACTTCACACAAATCTGTTTGTCGCAATATATACAAATAGCATCCAACTGGAGATCAAATAAATCAGACACTAGCTTCCTCATCCATACTTCCTCGCAACTAGCTGAACAGGCTGCAACATACTCTGTTTTAGCTGTACTTAGTGCCACACAAGATTGTTTCCTACTAAACCAAGAGATCACACCTGATCCCATACTGAAGCAAAACCCTAAAGTGCTCTTCCTATCGATGGCACTACCTGCCCAATCTAAATCAACATAACCTTCCAGGTTAATCTTCTAATCAGCCTTATACTTGAGTCCATAATCAACTGTACCCTTTAGGTACCTCAGAATATGCTATGCTGCACCAATCAAGTGAACATGTCTCAGATCTATCAGGAAATGGCTCAAGGTGTTCACAGCAAAGTAAATACCTGGTTTTGTATTCATCTGGTACATCAAGGACCCAATCATCTGACAATACATCGTAGCATCAATCGAATCTGATGAAGCATCACTCAATAGCTTCAGGTTCGATGCCATATGTGTGGTAATGGCCTTGCAATCCATCATCCCAAATATCTTCAAGATCTCTACCGCATACTTCTCTTGTCCCAGGGAAATTCCATCTACATTCTGCCACACCTCCATGCCTAGAAAATAGTGCATCACATCCAAGTCCTTCATCTCAAACTCAGCAGTAAGCTTCCTTCTTGCAACTTTAATGAGTTCCTCTTTTCTATCAGGAACAAGTCATCGACATATAACAAGAGCATCATTGGTCTTCCACCTTCAACCTTGAAGAAAAGGTTGGAATCCTCTTTACTCTCAGTAAATCCAAGAATCATCAGTAAGTTGTCCATCCTATTGTACCATGTCGAACCTTAGGATCTTCTGTAGTCACTCCCTCTGAAGCGGAGCATCATTCTCACTTTGTCTTTCATACTCTATGCATTGAAACATTCTGTACTGGAGTGACAAGTAGCTTCCTCTGCTACTAACATTCTATGTATCCATCTAGGGTCACTGGATGCCAATATCCTCTATCTTGAACTTTTCAAAATTTCTTCTCGCAGCCATCTGTGAGCTTGTCATCCTCTATAGACTTTCATCTTCAACCTTGTAGCAAAGGTTCAGATCTTCATCAAGCTCCTCATGTATGTGTTATCCCATGGGTGTCTTCTGAGCTCGTACAAGGCCTTCTTTCATTTGCACACATGATTATGCCTGTCATGTGTCTCAACTCCTACTGGCTGCAAATTTCTCTTCGTAGTCTATGCCTTCTTTTTGTGAGAAGCCTCATGCTATGAATCTTGCCTTGTATCCCACGATGTCTCCATCTACTACATAATGGAACTACGAACTTCCCTTCATGTATCGATACTGTATCCTAGACATCATTCTTATTGAACTAGTCTTCCCTTTCTTCTTGGTTACTTCTTCATGGCTGGGAGGTTCTGCATCAATGATGTAACTACATTCGTCATATTATTCTTCATCTTGAACTGTCGTCACTTGTTCTTCAGAACAAGTCTCATCCTTCTTTGCTTGTAGGCGATTTTACGCGATCTTTACTACAAGTCAAATGCATTAGTTGTATGGTTAGAAACATTTCATAAGGTATATTCATAATGAAAAATTCTTATGCATAAAGATATGATCATGCAACTATTTTAACCAATACAACATTCATCCATGTGTCATGGAAAATTTCTAGATGCCTTCCATCTCTACCAGAACAACATTAAGATTGTGCACTAATCCAATATGTCAGCAAAGAGGTTTCATTCTAGATAAGCAACAATGGAGAGTTGTATAGCACCATGAGCTACTTACCCATTACATGCATATTAGTAGTATACTGTCATTAATGAAAACATTCTATTATGCATAATACATCAACTGAATATAAACAAATGCATAACAAAACAATATCATGAAATTACAATTGAATACTTGTCTTTATTTGTTTCGTGGGTAGACTCCTTCTTGAGCCTTCAGCTTCATCATCTTCTTCATTCATCATTTCTTATCGAAATGATAATATGGATAAGAGTTTCTTCAAGAGTTTATTCCTTCATATTCCTCATCGCTTGAGGGATATTCTTTGGATGGTGAGAGATTGATCTTTAGTTGCTCCCATCTTCTCTTCTCTTATTATGAGTCAAGCTTCTTCTTCTTCCCAGATTCTGCTGAAAATAATCACTTCCTTCTGGCACACATTCCTCGCATGAATGAATCCCATGATCATGGGAGGCCATTAAAGGTGGCTATCACCACTTCTGTATTCTCCACTTCTTCTTCTACTGATACAAGTTGTTCTTTGATTTGAGAGACCCTCATAAAGTATGACTGTGTGGTCTCTGCATTCTGGATCTTCACATTCTTCAACTATTTTCTCAAAGTCATATTCCGATTTATGTTCTTCCCTTCAAATAGCTTGGTCAAGGAATCAAACATCTCTTTCAGTGTCTTTATGGAAGACACTTGTGGTACAAGGTGATACATGATTGAATCAACAATTATCTTCTTGGCCTTAACCAAGTTCTTCTTATGTAAGGATTTTAGCCTCATCTCCCTTTGGAACTGGAACCTCTCCACTTATGTGGGTGTCCAATTCATTTCCTTCAAGAACTAGTGAGATCCTATACTTCCATGCTTGGAAGTTGTCAACTTCAAGAAGCTTATCATCAAGCTGATGTGATATATCACTTTGAAATGAGAACCTCAAATGAAAATAGCAAAATATTAGATCTTACCGATTTGAGGTGTCCGTCCTGGTTCCAGAGCTGGCTAATCTAGGGTTTGTCAGAGAAACCCTAATTTTCAAAACTTGGAATATTCTAGATCTGATTGGATAGAAATATAGACCTCTTTAAGGTGATCTTTCCAATGTACTCATTTTCTGAAAACAGTGGAGGGAAGCTCCCGGAACAGGAAGCCCTGGTTTACCGATTTCTTCTGCAGAAATGCCTGATATTGTTTCTGCGGTATCTCCAAACTTACTTCTCCTATGTGTCTGAAACATTACACTGAGGTAGCCTATCTTGTCCTTGTTCCAAAACCATAGTTTTCATTAGAATTGGTTTCACCAATTGGTATTTATGATCATTTTCCCAAGGTGACCTATTTCAGGACTGTTCAGCATAGTGAAGTTGTACGGACTGCCACATGTCACTGTTTCATCTTCGGGGTCTGAAACTTCTGCCATAGAAAGTAAATTCCGTTATATTTCTAGAAAATCTTGAGAAATTTCATTTGGACCTTGGTATCCCGAGATATAGAAATGCTCCCCAGATGTGCTATTTAGGGATGAATCCTGGAAGAGGCTAGAACCCTGACTTGGAGGAATCATATCTCGTAGAATATAGCGAATCTGAGGCTGAAACTTGGAAAAAGTGTACATCAGGATTTTATATTCTCCCTATGAATGTTTTGACCCATGATACTTCTAAAATCCTAAGATATAGTGAATTTACCAAAACTTATCAGTTTTAGTATTTAGGGTTTTTCCAGCTCAGGGTCAAACTAGGGTTTGACTTTCCCGAAGTTACACCCAACCAAAAATATCGACCCAGGTATATAAAATTAGATTTTGATGAGGAGAGAAATCCTATTATGATATCACTAAAAAATTCTTCTTATGTAAAAATCCCTAATTTCCCGCACCAAAAACTGAAAATGCTCGGAATCGAATTCTGCTTCGACAGAAAGATGCGCCTTTCAATGGAGAGTTAGCCTAGCATACTTTTGCTGATGGATTTTGGAGAGAGACCCAAAAAGTAAGAAGCCCTAGCTGCTGTAGCTGCACAATTTCTTCTTCTCAGGTTAGCTCTGATACCATGTTAGATTTTTATCATTCAAGCTAGCATTATCTTAGGATCTTTAACTGAGAGAATAACATGCACAACAATAAACACAAAAGACAAGAGACGCAAAGAATT
Organism: Pseudotsuga menziesii; assembly: GCA_001517045.1. Taxonomy (NCBI): domain Eukaryota; kingdom Viridiplantae; phylum Streptophyta; class Pinopsida; order Pinales; family Pinaceae; genus Pseudotsuga; species Pseudotsuga menziesii. Next base: position 82,693 of record LPNX011020741.1, on the reverse strand, counting down.
TTTCTCGAGGAAACCATAAAGGAGAAAACCCTGCAACTTCCTCAGAGATAGAATCAGCACCAAAATTAAAACCCAAAAACATAAATATGATCTCTCGATAGCATTAATCTTTCTCTCTGACCCCAGCTTCTTCTCTCACTCATGCGCCCCAGTGAGTGAGTGTGTGTGTCATAAATAGAGAGGCTCACTCTCTATTTATATTCTTTCGTTCACTTGATGTCCACTTCAACATGTCGGCCCCACTTAACAATTACTTACTAGGGCCGACGTCTCTAGGAGAGTCTAATAACCCTAGTGCCCCAGAACTGTGGGGACTTTGCCCTCCGATCAACAAGGAGGGTTAACCTTGACACAATTGTGGGGAATATTGACCCGACTTACAATAGAGGGTTAAACTCAATGACTTTACATGAATTTTTTACATTATTGAATCTCCCGATCAGAACATTGGGGCATGACATGACTCAATTACATTATAGATACTTCCCGAAATAAACATCGGGGTACAATACATAAGATATACAAGTGAATACATTCCGAAGTTACAAATACATCAACAACATGTTCACCTGATTGTTGTAAAGCATATTCTGAGGCACTTGAAGGGTACAATTGATTATGGACTCAAGTATGACGTGAATCAAAAGACTAACCTGCATGGTTATGTTAATTCAGATTAGTAGTGCCATTGAGAAGAAGAGAACCTTGGGTTTCTTCTTCAGTTTGAGATCTAGTATGGTCTACTGGTTTGGGAGGATGTAGTCCTGCATGGTGCTGAGTAAAACCGAGAGAGGAGCAGTGAAGCTCCAGTATGTGATCCAGATTGAGATCTCTTGAAAAAGGGAGTGATAAGTTACAGCATAGCTGGTGAGATAGGTTGTCTGAGCATAAAATCCTGGTGAATCTCGTAGGTTGCTTGGACTTAATCAGTCCTTTAGGTTGTCCTTAGATCTAATCAGTCCTGGAGAAACTCACAGGTTATCCTTGTACGTAATAAGTCCTGATGTGATTCTATGCTAGAAATGGCTAGAGTGAAGTTTGAATACGTCAAAGAGAAGCTTGGTGTACTTCAAATCAAGGTTCCTTCCAAGGGGAAGTGATGAGTCTGGAAGATGCAGATACACATGAGCCTCTCCGACATGGTGGTAGGATAGGTCCTCCCATGGTTGTTGATGTAAGTGATGGAGCCTTTCCGACATGGTGGTAGGCTAGGTCCTCCCGTGGTTGTTGATGTAAGTGCTAGAGCCTTTCCGACATGGTGGCTAGCTAGGTCCTCCCATGGTCATTGATGTAAGTGCTGGAGCCTTTTCAACATGGTGGCAGGCTAGGTCCTCCCATGGTCATTGATGTAAGTGTTGGAGCCTTTTCGACATGGTGGGAGGATAGGTCCTCCCATGGTCATTGATGTAAGCATTGGAGCCTTTCCGACATGGTGGTAGGTTGGTCCTTCCATGGTCATTGATGTAAATACTGAGCCTTTCCCGGATGGTGGTAGGTTTATCCTCCCATGCCGATAGATGTAAGTGTTGTGTTATGTGTATCTAGGCTATTCTCCTTGTGATGATGAGATGATATGAAGATGATGAGGTAATAGTAGGGTACAAAGGTGTTTCAAGGAATGTAAATAGTCCTCAGATGCTCCTTTAGGTTTTGCAGTGGCATATAATCAGTCTTGGGAGCTCCTGTAGGTTTTGTAAGAGGCATATAATAAGACCTGATGTGTACCTACTTGATGGCTTGCTCACATATATGATGAATACCTACATGGAGGCTAGGACTACATCCAACATGAAAAAGGGATGGAACTGCAGAAACGTCCAATGACAGATAGTATGGGATGATGATCAAATTATAAGAAGATGATGGTAGCAGCTATGATGAAGACTCTATGACTCCTTGATGATGACAATGCAATGAAGACCTAACCAAATGTGGTGATGACTATGTAGAGAGAGAATACCTTCCTAGTTAAGAGGGAGTGTTGATGTATTTGTAACTTCAGAAGATATTCTAATGTATATTATCATTTTATGTTGTTGTACCCCCATTGGGGATGCGTGTTACCCCTTTACGAGATGTCTAAATTGTGTCTATACCTTGAGGTACAACCTCTGTTGTAAGTCGGTTAATAGTCCCTAGTGTAGTATCATGTAATATGTAATTATGGTCTCTCTAGGACAAGTGGGCCCCATGTGAGATGACATGGAGGCTCGAGTCTTATATTTAGTCAGTGACTTGAAAGGGTATAAATAGGGAGGCACTCTCCCTCATTTACACACACCACACACACTCTATAAGGTGCATGAGATAGTTGCTGAACATAGATGCTGAACATTTCTTATTACTGCTTTTGATCATCTTACTATTCTGAAGAAGTTTGCGGGGTTTTCTCCTTTATGGTTTCCCCGATGAAAATCTTTGTGTCTTGTGTATCTTTTATATCTTATGCATTTTGTTGTACTTGTTATTCTTTCAGATAAAGATCCTAGATAATCTAATTAGATCTTAAGAAAACTAACACAAGGGTGAAGTTATTAGTTTTCCAAAATGGGGGTTTAGGAAATTGACTAAAGTATTGGAAAAATAGTGCTTGAGATGCTTGTGAGTTCTTCAGTGATTATACCAACATATTTCAAAGAGGAATTATTGCCTTAGGCCTTCTGTAAGAACTGCTTCAGATGAATTATTACATGTTGTTGTTAGGACAACCAAACTCATGTGTCTTGTCCTTTAAAGAGTGCTTTCTTTCAGTTTTTAAGTACATAGGATTGTTTATTTTTGCACTATGTTAAGGATCAACTATAGACTCCTTGCTTGTGAGTCCACCTAGGACTATATGAATGTCTTCTTTTATTTCAAACTTTGGAATATAGAATATAATGGTTTCTTTTTGGAAAAGAAATTGATTGAGATCCAAAATACATACAAGATTTAGGGAACAACGTGCTAAGTCATATTGGTTTCTACTGTGTGTACCTAACCTTATTCCTAACCCTTTCTCTCTCAAGGTATGCCATCTATTCCACTGCTGACTTGTCCTTTCAGTGATAAGATCTGAACCTAAAATTATCTGAGTATAAGGGTGATTCAAAACAATCCTATACCAACATTATTGCTGTTCTTTGTTAACTGTTTTCCTAGTACTGCTATGTGACTGCTTTATTTCATGTACATTGCTATTAGTTTAACTTCATTATAATATCGTTATTGTTTATGTTTTGGACATGGAAATTGGTAAATCATCTCAATGAATAACTTTAACACAGTGTCTATTGGAGTGTTAAAGTTGAAAGAGATGAAAATTATGTTTTAAATTTATTACAACAGTATTGTTTTGAATCCAGCTTTGCTTCAGTTCTGTCTCATGCATGAAAATATAAAAATTTTGATTTTCTGCATATCAAACCCTTACCTACTTTTAAAATTGAAGATATTGCATATGTAGCGGCTTGACATAACTAAAATATGTTCATTTATGTACATAACTCATCCTATTTCTTCCACATTTACAAAGCTTTTTCTTCTGAATGGCTACTATTCCTTGAAGGGAAAGAGGTTTTTGGTTTATCCCTTGTAAATATTAAGTGCATTTCAAGTAAGAAGGCACCTTATGCTGGTGATAATGTCACAATGTATGAATCTCTCTTCCCATATTTTGGAGGTGTAAATTATCTGCATCACCCTCATTTATACACATTTTTCTTGTTTGCAATATTCATGTAGAACTTGGCGATAAACATTTATTTGTTCTTTTTGGATGTTGCAGCAACAATTTTGTTAATGACAACAATCATCTTCATTTGGTACTTTCAAATGGATTTCTCGATCTTTTAACATGGAATGGAGAGGTATATCATATATAGTTTCTAGTTAAAGATACCATAGATTTTTCTTTTTATATATTGATATAAACTATTTCTAGTTAATACTTTTGATTCGTCATTGATGATATATTTGTCTTTTATTTCTAGATCTAATCTATAGGTTTGATGTTATGATTTTTTTGTCCAGATGTTTCCTTTTCATTTTTACTATTTTATCCAGTTTATAGGGGATTCTTATCTTCTTCACGATCTTGTCTTTGTACAAGGTAATGTTTACTCCTTGGATAATGGCTCTTCAATTCACTCTATATTGACTTCAAAAAATTCAAGATACCATATTGAAAAGAACATGATTATCTTCCTTATTATCTCATACATTGAACTTTCTCTAGCACTGAGACTTCTAGAGGTGGTTTTTGGTGATGGACATGTTCTATTATGTTCAACAATTAATAAGGGTTTGTGGCAAATGGATGGCATCAGAGATAAAATATGGTTAGGTCTATATGATGTTGTATGTGTTGCAGTAGGGTCAAAACAATAAATACTTGCCATTGTCTCTAAGAAGGGAACTATATACATTTTTGACATAGCAGATGATTCCTCTCTCTTGTGGACAATTTCATTATATAATTGGTGTAAGTACACATTATTTTTTTGAAAGGTCCAAAAGTTATATTTTGTATGGTTTCAAAACATGACCAAGTATGTTTACTTATGGTAATTGCAGACATTATCTCTAGTAATTTTAGATTGCTATTATCTTTCTCATCATGTCATCTTGATGGTTTTCTTAAAAGAAATATAGAGTGGGTCATTGATATGTATTTCTTTACTATAGTTCTTAGCTTCTATTATCAACTAGTTTTTGTGAGTGTTTATGTTTAAGGATACATTGAAATGAGACTGAACAAATTGCGTGTTAGAATAGAGACAGAGGTATTGATTTCCAACAATTTATAATGGTTAAGTCCATGACCATATTGAAATATACACTCATGCATGTTTGATACAAAGTATCAATTTTCATGAGATCTTATCACACATGGGTCCACATTTCAATATGGGTATAGATATTTTTTTTAAATTACATACAATCGTCACATTTATGACGAAAAAATTAATATATCTGACGAGGTTGCCATACAACTGACGACAAAGACGTCAGATATTTTCCAATTTCGTGTCGACATGTCTGCCACATTTCCGACTACTAGGCATCTATTATTCGATGCCATTGGTGGAAACCGATGTCGCTTAACCGACAACATGGTGGGATTATATTGTCGGTTAATCGACTAGTATTCCGTCTCATTTTCGACAACGATCCTAGAGATGTAAGTTGGTTAATCAATAAAACTTATGTTGGTTAACTGACAACATGGTTGGATTATATTGTCAGTTAATTGACCAGGATTCCGATGATGGTTCTAGAGATGTAAGTCGTTTAATCGATGATACATGTGTTGGTTAATCGATTAGATATGTGTCGGAGATTCAATAGATTACTATTAGATTTACCTGTCAGACATGCGACTAATTGTGATTGTATTTACGATTTATTGTTCAGTTCATTGTATATCTGACTCAAGACAGTCGACATTTAAAAATAGTGCACCTTGTCGGATGTTAGACGGAGTCTTGTCGAAATTGACACAAATATGCCATCGGATTTTGGGTTCAAATTTACTAGTGAAATGGAAGACAAACTTTCCTCCCTCAAGACCAAACTCCAAGATATGGATGAAAAAATTCTTGGCCTCCATCTTCACATTAGGCCACGAATAATAGGTGACAACCAAAGTCTTCTACAGATACTGGGTTCTCTTCTTCCATTCATTTTTGTGGGATGAAATTTGATTTTCCTTGGTTCAATGGTGATGATCCGTCTGGATGGCTATCCATGGTAGAACAATATTTCAGTCTACAAAACACTTTTTATGTCAACAAAGTCCCACTTGCATCCTTTCATTTAGAACATGAATCCCTTCAATGGTTCTGTTGGTACATCAAGGCTCATGAAGAGCCAAAATGGATATATTTTTGTCAATTCCTTTTGCAATGATTTGGCCCTAGTGCATTAGAATAAATTTCAACTCAAAATGGGCCTCCTAAGAAAAATAATAAAATAATAGCTAAAATAATAAAATAATATTTATTAATTTTGGAGGAAGAAAGAAAAAAACTACTTTTTTGTTCGTATTTTCGACATATCTCCCTGTGTTTTTACTCAAATTTCGACCAGGAGAGCTCGTTGGATGCAGAATTAAATTCCGCATCCAGGGAGTACCCACTCGGTATACTTTTGACGGACCTCTCTACCCCAAAAACAAGAAATACCTGAAAAACGTGATGATGACATCATCATCACATTTTTTCAGGTATTTCTTGTTTTTGGGGTAGAAGGGCCTGTCAAAAGAATGCTGACATCATCATCACATTTTTTTAGGTATTTTTTGTTTTTGGGGTAGAGGGGTCCGTCAAAAGTATTCTGAGTGGGTACTCGCTAGATGCGGAATTTAATTTTGCATCCAATGAGCTCTCTTGATTGAAATTTGAGTAAAAACACAGGGAGATATGTTGAAAATATGAACAAAAAAATTAGTTTTTTTTATGATACCTATCCCCAAATTTATATTAAAAATTTGTTTAAAACCTATACGGTATTTCAAATTTAGAGCAATTTCATTGGCTAACACATAATGACATGGAATTTAATTATGGTTAAAAGGCCCATTTTGAGTTGAAATTTCCTCTAATGCTTTTAATGACTTCACAAGAACACTCACTAAACTTTGCCAAACTGGCACTGTGAGAGAGTATCAGACAAAATTTGAGAAACTAGCCAGTCATAGAAGGATTGTCGGATGCATTATATATGAGTTATTTTATCAATAGTTTGAAGGATGCAATCCAATCTAAGGTTAAAATGTTCTTCCCCAACACAATGATAGAATCCCTAGGGTTAGCTAAGTTGGCAGAGGACAAGATCATAACTCAACATTGTTCCAAATCCACTTTTGTTCCATTCATAAATATGGTTTCCAAAAGACCTCCAATCACAACAAATCCTAGAACCACACCTATCAAGCATTTGTCTGAAGTCGAGATGCGGGCACATAGAGAAAAAGGGCTTTGTTATAATTGCGATGAGAAATTCACTCGAGGACATAAGTGTGCTTAGAAAAAGATCTATCTCTTGGATGTGGATTCTCCTCCTGCACCTGAAATTTATGAAGATGCTCAAGATCCAGTAGATGATTAGGTCGACATTCACAACCACTTGTTGACCCTCCTTCTCAGGACAACGTTCCAGAAATATCTCTCCATGCAATAGCCGAAGTCACCACCCCACAAACCATGCAAGTCAAGGGTTTCTTCAAGAAGCTCCCTTTTACAATACTCATTGATTCTGGTAGCACTCATAACTTCATCGACCCTTAGATTGCCAAATAGGTTGATTTTTTTTGTCTATCCTTGCTCCATCTTTGAAGTCATGATTGCTAATGGGGCACCTTACCTTGCAAGGGGAAGTGTCACAATGTGCGTATCTCTATTGGAGATTATAACTTGTGCTCCAACGTGTTTTCCTTTACCTTAGGTAGATGTGATGTGGTTTTTGGTGCTCAATGGTTACACACACTTAGATCCATCTTATGGGATTTTGCTAAACTTTGGATGCAGTTTTCAGTCAATGGGAAAACACACATTGAAGGGTTTACAACCAAGGTCTCTCAATATCATCAGTTCACATCACATGGAAAATATCTGTAACACCCCAGTTTTGACACCATTTGCATTAAAAATGTATATGATGTATATATTGTAATTAATCGTGGTGTGGAGCTAAAGACAAAAGCCCCACCATTGATTTAATGTTTTATATTCTAGCGATTAAAATCGTTTCCGAGGGTATATTCGTGCTAGCCAGCACATTATAATCTTGGCATCATGTAAATATGCATTTTAATTAAAAAGATCCACAACTAGCTATTCCGATGCAACCATAATGAAAAGGGCATGAATTTCCTAAGGATAAGGAGGGGGAATTATTTAACCTTTGGGGCCAATAGGGAAAAATACATATTTCAATAGGAGAACCCATCAATCAGTTAACTACCAAATTAAATCCTTTGATGTTAGTTGGGGGCAGTTATTGCATGGGCAGTGGTGTGTGGCAGGACTGTCAGTCCTTGACCACATGCACACTCCACCAGGGAGCTCATTCACCCTCACGTGGGCAGGAAGAGAGGAGGACCCCATTCTTCTATTTTTCCATTCTCATGCAGAGACGACTATTTTTCTCTCCTCACACACAGGTTTTGGGATTTTCCTCACGCAGAGAACCGGGAGAGCTGCCTTACCCTCACGCTTTTGCTGTGTGTAAATCTCATTTTTGGATTTTGTTGTGTGTAGTCACTCTACAGGTTTTGTGAGTCTAGGTATACGAATCCATCTCCATGATGAGAGTTTGTTACGTTTGATTCCTTTCCCAATCGGGCTGTGTCTTTCCTGTTGTTTTCAGTGGAGGAATCGTGGTTGATGTTTCCCCACAAGTATGGGTTGTTGTTGAGTTGTTTTGGCCACGCTAGGGCCAAGAACAACTCTGGGATTGTCTTTCTTGGTCAGAGCTAGGTATCACCATTTTGGTTGCGTTGATGTTTCCCCTTTTTCTTCCCCAGGGATGAGAATTGCCCGATTTTGTTGTGTGTATGCAGTGGTTGGTCTTTGGACGGTTTTGGAGTGGGAATGAAAGTTTAGTCTTCTTGATAAACCCGGTGTGTTTGATACCCTCCTAGACAGAGCTAGAGGGATGGATTTATTCTCCACACCCCCTGAATAGCAATGGAAGGGAAGTCAGGGCTTGAGGGACTGTGCAACAAAGAAGAGACTGATTCCTTGTGTTGGGTGTGTGTGGGTGTCCTAGAAGTCAGACTAGTTCGAGTGCAGGTGTCCTTAGCTCTTCAGTGAGTCCACCAGCTTAGCAGTCAACTTTTCCTAGCTCCCTGATAGCCTGATAAACCCAACTATGTTGTCTTGGCTGAATATTGTGGTATCCTTGGCTATGTGTGAGCCTGCTTAGTTTCCTTATTCCTTCTGGGAATCATGCCCAACTCGAGGGTGGCAGTGTTGCTAAGAGATTAAGGAGCACACTGGCCTATGGTTGGGTGGAATGTTGTAGTGACATAGCTGGTTGTGGGACGAGTTTGTTCATAGGATAAGTATTCTTGCCTATCTCATCTCTGAAATTGTATTGGATGTTTAATGAAAATTATGAGCATGTAGTTGCTTCCGCTGTATGATAAATAATTATGCATCTATGCATGTTTTACTTCAATGCATTTCTATTTTTATCATTGTATGTTCATGGGGCTAGTTTCCCAGGTTAGATCGTGTTATGGTAGCGTCCTCTTCACCGATTGGAGGGTCGAGGAAATTACAGTGTGGTATCAGAGCACACGTTGCAGCATGGGCCTCAATGGGCCATGGAAAAGTAGTGACAGAAGAAAGGTTACCCTCTGCCCAGCCGAGGAAAAATATGAAAGACAGGAAAATTTCAAAAAAAAAATTCTAAGTATGGAAAATATCAAATGACTTAGGCTAAAGTCCATACGATATGTGGGATGACTTAGGCAGAAGTCCATCCGATACGTCGGATGACTTGAGCTGAGTCCATCTGACAAGGAAACCAAGTAAAGATAAAATTTACAAAAATTGTCTAAGATTGAGATTTTTCCGAAGTTCTCGACTGGGAGGAGCCGAAGTTCTTGGCTAGGAGGAGCCGAAGGTCTTGGCTGGGTGGAGCTGAAGGTCTCGGCTAGGTTGATCCGACACATCGGCTAACAACCCAAGACCCAGCCGACAAGGCAATCAGAGAGAAAAAATTTTAAAAAAAATCTAAGTGTCAAAATTGTTGGAAGACATTTGTTGAAGCCAACCGATATGTCGGCTCAGTTAGCCGAAGGGTTTCTGATGACGTTGGATGAGAAAATATGAAGGGAGCCGATATGATGAAAGAAAGAAGAAGAAGAGGAGAAGAAAAATTTGAAATTTTTCCTAATTATAGTAAGTCTCAGAAAAAAAATTTCGATGGCTGTCAGGAGAAACTCTACGAGGCATCTCAGATAACTTTTCGATGTCTCTCGAGAGAAGCTCTCTAAGGCATCTTGGAAGACGTTCGTTGAAGAGGAGTCGAGGTGTCAGCAAGGCTCGCTTGAAGGGAGTCGACGCATCAAAAGAGAAAACAAGATCGACCTGAGGTGTCGAATGGGAAATGAAGATTGACCCGATATGGCATCGGATGATAGAGGAAGATCGACCCGATATGGTGTCGGATGATAGAGGAAGATTGAGCCAAAGCATCAGAAGACAAAGAAATATTGATCCGACAAGGCATCAGAAGAGAAATGAGGACTCACCCAATAAGGCATCGGAAGAGTTGTCAACAAGTGACCTGATACATTGGATGGCTTGTTGGGAAGGGATCCAATCAGATGGAAAAAACTGACTTTTTATTTTTCAGTGGAAAAAGCATATTTGTAGCAGTTTTTCAGTGGATTTACAGGGCGACCCGTTGACCCCTACTATCCCCCTGAGATAGTCATTCTTTGAGAAAGAAAATTCTGTGTTTTGGGCAAAGTTGTCATTGTATGATTTTTCCAAGAGAAGGCAAGTAGTTATGATTTGTATAAATGTTATGCAGCTAATAGTTATGTTACTAACAAATTTTGCAAAATCGTAGTCGCCTTCAAGGGAAGTATTCCAGGTAGTGCGGTTTGGTAAGGTAGGTTGTGGTTTGGACATGAGAACCCATGAAGGATATGATGCTTGGGACTCCTACAAGCGTGCGCAAGATGCCATGGGGAAAAATATCCGAGTTGGAAATGATGACATAGAGTCTAATAAAAGGAGATTCCAAGAGACATCGCCAGATATTGCAGCCACCATGAGAAGCTTGATTAAAGCCCATGAAGAGCAGCATCATTTGAATGCTGCAATGTTCCATAGTTTGACATACTTGTAAAGAAAGATAGACTCTGGACAGGGTATAGTAAAACCAGAAGGTAGTAAGAGCAGTACCAGAAGAAGAAGAAGGACTTCTAGTAGATCATCTGACTCAGAAGAATCCAGTGGGGATTCAAGCTCTAATTCTCGCAAGGGAAAGAGAAAGAAGCAACATAGGGATCGCTCTCGGGATGAATTTAAGAAGGCTAAACCTCCTACATTTGACGGTGAGGTAAAGACTAGATAAGAGGCTGAATCTTGGCTTCTTGGGATAAATAAGTACTTCCAAGTTCAGGATTATTTGAGAAACATGAAGGCAAGGGTTGCCATATTCAATCTGAATGGAAGGTCATCCATTTGGTGGGATCACTTCAAGCAAGTAAAGAGGACCAGTGAAAGGAGACTTAAGTGGAAACAGTTCAAGAAGTATTTTAAGCAGAAATACTTCTCTGATAGGTATTATGATGACAAAATTAAGGAGTTCCATGAGCTGAGATTGGGATAGCAGACCATGGAAGAGTATAAAAGTAATTTCTTAGAATTGTTAAGGTATGTTGGGTACATCAAAGATGAAAAAGTGAAGATCCAGCATTTCCTGAGTGGATTGCCTCAATCTCACAAAGAAATAATTGAGTTTTATGAACCTAGAACTCTAGAAGAAGCAATAAGGAAGGCTAAGTATTGATATGAGCAAAGCAAAGGAAAACTTGATTACATAAGACATGGAAAGACAAGAAGAATGAGAAGTATGACCAAAGGAAGAAAGGTTTCAAACCTTCTAACTTCGGGAATTAGCAGAAGAAACCGTCACAAGCTGAGAAGCAGCCAGCCAAAGTGGTGGGAGAAAGGCCTAAAGAGCCACAACAAAATAGGGGACCACTCCAATGTTGGAAATGTGGAGGACCCCACATGCGCAGGAATTGTCCACTTGAGAATGAGAGTACAAGGCCAGCTTACAACATTCAAGAAGTAGAAACAGTGGGTCAAGTAGCAAGGGCCGTCTCTAGGATTTATGCAGCACTAGAGGACCGCTAGGCAGATCACCAGTCAACTTTGGTTGACGTTGCAGGTAATATTTTGAGCAATCTGTTTCTATTTTGATTGAACTTGGTTCTACTCATAGTTACATTACTCCTATAGTAGTGGAGATTCATACTTTTAAGAAAGTAAAGCATAGAAAATCTTGGTTAGTTTAGCTAGCCACTGGAACTAAGAGAAAGGTTAGTGAAGTGATAGAGAAATGTCCATTGGTCATGAATGGATTGGTCACTTGTGTAGATCTGAATGTTCTACCACTTGGTTCCTATGATATTCTCATTGGAATTGATTGGTTAAAATCTCATAGGGTAAAGCTTGACTGTTATAATAAGGCTTTTGAGTGCCTGGATGAAGAAGGCAACCCAAGGATTGTGAAAGGAATTCCAAAGGTGATCTCTGTGAGTCATATTTCAGAAATGCAGTAAAAGAAGTTCTGTAGGAAAGGTTTCCAGTTGTATGCAGCTCATGTTTTGGAGGCAACGGAGGATGAAACTCCTAGGCTGGAGGACTTTCATGTGTTGCAGGAATTCAAGGATGTTTTTCCTTATGAGATTCCATGGATTCCTCCAAAGAGGGACATTGATTTCACAATTGAACTTGTGCCAGGAGCGGCACCAGTGTCCAAGACACCCTACAGAATGAGTACACCATAAATGATAGAGTTGAAGATGCAACTGCAAAAGTTGTTGGAGAAGAATTATATCAAGCCGAGTGTGTCTCCTTGGGGAGCACCAGTTCTGTTTGTGAAGAATAAAGATGGTACACTTAGGTTGTGTATTGATTACAGATAATTGAACAAAGTTATTGTGAAGAAAAAATACCCTTTGCCTAGAATTGATGACCTCTTTGATCAAATGAGAGGAGCAAAGGTATTTTCCAAGATTGACTTGAGGTCTGGTTACCATCAAGTAAGAATCAAGGATGAAGACATTCATAAGACATCCTTTAGAACAAGGTATGGACATTATGAGTTTGTAGTTGTACCATTTGGTCTCACAAATGCACCAGCTACATTTATGTGCCTTATGAATAGTGTCTTCAGCAGGTATTTGGACAAGTTTGTTCTTGTTTTCCTTGATGACATTCTTATTTATTCTAAGAATGAGGAAGAGCATGAAGAGAATTTGAGATTGACATTGAAATTTCTTAGGGAGCATCAGTTGTATGCAAAGCTGAGCAAGTGTGACTTCTATAGAGATAGAATTCAGTATTTGGGTCAAATTATCTTAGAAGAGGGTATATCTGTGGACCCTGAAAAGATTGAAGCCATTATGAATTGGCCTACTCGAAGAAATGTAATAGATGTAAGGTATTTTATGGGACTTGCAGGATACTACAGGATATTCATTGAAGGATTCTCCAAAGTTGCACATGCCATCACTTCTTTGCAAAAGGGGATAAAGTTTGAATGGACATCAAGGTGTGAAGAAAGCTTCCAGCAGTTGAAGAATCTTCTCACCATGCCACCAGTATTGAAAGTTGCAGACCCAGAGAAACATTTTGTGGTGTGTACCAATGCAAGCGGACAACAGCTTGGAGGAGTCCTTATGCAAGACAACCACGTGATATGTTACGAGTCAAGAAAGTTGAAGGAGCATGAGAAGAACTATGCCACTTATGATCTAGAACTTACAGCCATAGTACATGCTCTCAATATGTGGAGGCATTACTTGATGGAAAGAAGATTTGAGTTAAGGACAAACCATTGTGGTCTGAAGTATTTATTTGATCAGCCTACTCTAAATGCTAGGAAAGCAAGATGGCTGGAGCTTTTATGTGCGTTTGATTTCAAAATCAAGCACATAAAAGGAAAAGAGAATAAGGTAGCCAATGCACTCAGTAGGAAGGTGCATGAAATGCAAGTGGCATATCTTAGTATTTGCCAATCAGATTTGAGGCAGCAGATTGTTAATCATACTGCTGGAGATGAATTGTATGTGCAGGTAAAAGACAAATTGCAGCAGCAAAGTCTTGAGAAGAGGTATGAGGGGTATAAATTGGAAAAAGATGGACTTATTACTTATAAAGGCAGAATTTATATTCCAAATGTAGCAGAGTTGAAGAGAGTTGTTATGGATGAAATCCATCAAGCTCCATATTTTGGTCACCCAGGATATTAGAAGACAATTGCTACAGCCAGAAAGTGGTACCTTTGGCTAGGAATGAAAAATAAAATGGCTAAATATATTTCAAGGTGCATGAAATGTCAGCAGGTAAAGGTTGGGCATCAAAACCCCACAGGTTTGTTGCAACATTTTCCAGCTCCAGAATGGAAATGGGAAGTTATTTCCATGCATTTTGTTATAGGATTGCCAATGACTTGGAGACAACATGATTCCATCATGGTTGTGGTGGACAAGTTGACAAAGGCAGCACATTTTATACCAGTTAAGTCTACGCATAATATTGATGACATTGAAAATATCTTCATGAAGGAGATTTTAAAATTGCATGGATTGCCTAAGGCAATAGTCTCTGACAGAGATGTCAAGCTCACTTCCAATTTTTGGAAGGGGTTGTTTGCAGATTTGGGTACAACATTGAACTTTAGCACTGCCTACCATCCTCAGACTGATGGTCAAACAGAGAGATTCAATTAGGTGCTTGAAGACATGCTTCACTTGTATGTGATGGAAAAACCCACCAAGTGGGAAGATTACTTAGACTTGGTAGAGTTTTCTTATAACAATGGACAACAAGCATCCTTGGGGATGAGCCCATATGAAGCTTTGTATGGAAGAAGGTGTAGGACACCAGTGACTTGGGATAATCCAGTGAACAGGGTTGTGCTTGGTCCATAATTGCTCAAGGAAATGGATCAGGAGGTTGTAAAGATCAGGCAGAATCTGAAAGCAGCCCAGGACAGACAGAAAAGCTATGCAAATAAGCATAGGGTGAATAGAGAGTTTAGTGTCGGGGATCATGTTTACCTCAAAGTGAGGGCAAAGAAGAGTTCCTTGAATCTTGGAAGTTGTGCCACGCTGTCACATAGATATGGTGGGCTGTTTGAAGTGCTTGAAAGAATAGGGCCAGTTGCATATAGACTTGCATTGCGTACTAGCATTACAACTCATAATGTTTTTCATGTTTCTTTGTTTAAGAAATATGTACATGATCCTAACCATGTGATAAATTGGGATGTGATTCAAGTGGAACACGAGGGAGAGTTCCAAATCGAGCCAATGCGCATCCTCGACAGGAAGGTCACAATGCTCCGGAACTGAGCCATAGGGCAGGTAAAGGTGCAATGGAAGCACTACGATCCTGAAGAGGCTACATGGGAGCTAGAGGATGACATGCGATTGGCACATCCATTTTTTTTCAATTCTGTGGAGCATTGAGGCGGCACCAGTGTAGCATTTTGTTAAATTTTGTAAAGCACTGAGGACAGTGTTATTGAAGGGGGAGGGGAATGTAACTGTTGATGTATTTGTAACTTCGGAATGTATTCACTTGTATATATTATGTCTTGTACCCTGATGTTTATTCTGGGAAGTGTCTGTAATGTATTTGAGTCATGTCATGCCATGATGTTCCTATCAGGAGAATCAATAATGTAAACAAGTCATGTCAAGTCATCATGGGTAACCCTCCTATTGTTCAAGGGTTGATGTCCCCGCAGTTCCGGGGCCCTAGGGTTATTAGACTCTCCTAGAGAAATCGGCCCTAGTGAGTTATTGTCAAGTTGAGAATTAGTATAAATAGATATTGAGCCTCTCTATTTATCACACACTCACTCACACTCAGTTGTAGCGCATAGTTGAGGAAAAAGAAGTTGTTGGGGCTAGAAAGAAAGAGGCTATTGCTGTCGGGAGATCATCTTAATGTTTTGGGGTTTTACTTTTGGTGTTGATTATATCTCTAAGGAAGTTGCAGGGTTTTCTCCATTTATGGTTTCCCTGAGGAAAAACATTGTGTTCATTGTCTCTTTTGTTTGATTGTTGTGCTTGTTATTCTCTCAGTTAAAGATCCTAATATAATTCTAGCTTAAATTATATAGTACTCTACATAGAGTACTCGAGAATAAGACACCTGAAGAAGTCTTTTCTGGAAAGAAACTAGAAGTCAGCCATCTCAGAATATTTGGCTATCCAATGTACATACACATTCCGAAAGAAAAGAGGACAAAGTTAAATCCTTCAGGAAGGAAGGGTATATTTGTGGGATACTTTGAAAGCTCGAAGGCTTACAGAATATACTTCCCAGGATTCAAGAAGATCAACATCAGTAGGGATGTAACATTTGACAAAGACTCAGCTTACAACAAATCTAGAAAGAGACCTACTGAAGAACCTAAAGAAACAGAAGCACCCATAATTCATGACACAACCATGAACGAAGAATATCAAGAAGAAGATCGAGAAATAGAAGAACCTCAAGAACCTGTAGATCCACCTCAGGAGAAGGATCTTCACAAGAGGAAACCTACTTGGGTACGAGAAGCTATCCAAGGTGCAGAAAGATATGGGGCTCCAAAAGAATCACACAAATAAAGGAAAAGAACCAAGTCTTGTTCTAGTTATGTAGCCTTATTATGTGATTTCATTGATAAAGAACCTTCCAACTATGAAGAAGCAATAGAAAAGAAAGAATGGAAGGATGTTATGATCGAAGAGTACCGATCGATCATGAAGAATGATGTTTGGGATGTTGTCCCAAGACCTGAGGGGAATTCTGTGGTGACTTCCAAATGGATCTACAAGATCAAGCATGCTGCAGATGGCAGCATAGAAAAATATAAAGCAAGATTCGTGGCTCGTGGCTTTTCCCAGAAAGAATGAATAGATTATGAAGAAAATTTTGCACCTATATCCAAATACAATTCCATCAGATCAGTACTTGCTCTGGCTGCAGTGATGAAATGGAAGATACACTAGATGGATGTCAAGACTGCTTTCTTGAATGGTGTAGTAGAAGAGGAATTGTATGTGCATACCAGAGAGAAACTAAATGAAAGGGGATCAGCCACTCGGTTTTGAGACACATGACAGGGAGTCTCATGTGTGTATATTGAAGAAAGCCCTGTACGAATTGAAACAGACACCCAAGACATGGTATGACAGAATTGATAGATTTCTATCCAGTTTGGGATTTACCAAGAGTAAAGCAGATTCCAACCTTTACTACAAGGTTGAATATGGCAACCCAGTGATGCTCCAACTATATGTAGATGATCTGTTTGTAACAGGTATGGACGGGTTGATTGTTGATACGAAGAGAAAGCTTGCTGCCGAGTTCAAAATAAAGGACTTGGGTATGATGCATTATTTTCTAGGCATGGAGGTGTGGCAGAATGCGGATGGAATATTCCTTGGACAAGGAAAGTATGTAGTAGAGATCCTGAAGATATTTGGGATGATGGATTGCAAGGCCTTAACCACACCTATGGCATTGAACCTGAAGCTATTGAGTGATGCTTCATCTGAGACAGTTGATGCCACGATGTATTGTCAGATGATTGGGTCCTTGATGTACCTGACGAATACGAGACCAGATATTTGCTTTGCTGTGAACACCTTCAGCCAGTTCCTGACAGATCCGAGACATGTTCACTTTATTGCTGCAAATCATATTCTGAGGTACCTGAAGGGTACAGTTGATTATGGGCTCAAGTATAAGGCTGATCAGAAGATTAAGCTGGAGGGTTATGTTGATTCAGATTGGGCAGGCAGTGCCATCGATAGGAAGAGCACTTCAGGGTGTTGCTTCAGTATGGGATCAGGTGTGATCTCTTGGTTTAGCAGGAAGCAATCTTGTGCGGCACTGAGTATAGCTAAAGTAGAGTATGTCACAACTTATTCAGTTAGTTGTGAGGTAGTATGGATGAGGAAGCTACTGTCTGATTTATTTGATCTCCAGTTAAATGCTACTTGTATATATTGCAACAACCAGAGTTGTGTGAAGTTTTCGTAGAACCCGGTGTTCCATGACAAGTCGAAGCATATCAAGATCAAGTATCACTATATCAGGGATATGGTGCAGAGAGGAGTAGTGAAGCTCCAGTATGTTGCGACAGACAAATAGATAGCTGATGTGTTGACTAAGCCATTAGCTAGGGTGAAGTTTGAGTACTTCAGGGAGAAGCTTGGTGTTCTCTAGATCGAGATTCCTCCCAAGAGAAATTGATGAGTCCATGCTGTGCCTTTCTAACATGGTGAGAGGATTGGTTCCTTCCATGGTCAAATGTAAGTGCTATGCCTTTCTGACATGGTGAGAGGATTGGTTCCTTCCATGGTTAGATGTAAGTGCTATGCCCTTTCAACATGGTGAGAGGATTGGTTCCTTCCATGGTTGGATGTAAGAGCTGTGACATGGTGAGAGGATTGGTTCCTTCCATTTTCAGATGTATGTGATGATCCCACATCCAGCATGAAAAAGGGCTGGCTCTATGAAGACACAGCTAGTACGAAAAAGGACTAGCATTGTGTAGATCCCACATTTAGCATGAAAAAGGGCTAGCTCTGTGAAGACACATCTAGTATGAAAAAGGACTAGCTCTATGTAGATCCCACATCTAGCATGAAAAAGGGATGGCTCTCTGAAGACTCATCTAGAATGGAAAAGAACTGGCTCTGTGTAGATCCCACATCTAGTATGAAAAAGGACTAGCTCTGTGAAGACTCATCCAGTATGAAAAAGGACTGGCTCTGTGTAGATCCCACATCTAGTATGAAAAAGGACTGGCTCTGTGTAGATCCCACATCTAGTATGAAAAAGGGCTAGCTCTGTGAAGACTCATCCAGTATGAAAAAAGACTGGCTCTGTGTAGATCCCACATCTAGTATGAAAAAGGACTAGCTCTGTGAAGACTCGTCGAGTATGAAAAAGGACTAGCTCTGTGTAGATGCCACATCTAGTATGAAAAAGGACTAGCTTTGTGATGATACATCCAGTATGAAAAAGGACTAGCTCTGTAGATGTACATCCAGCATGAAAAAGGGCTAGCTCTGGTAGAACTTCCTATGACGAGAAGAATCAAGAGATAGCACCCATGATGATCCAGATCGAGTGATGATGATCCATATCCAGTGATGATGATCCAGATACAGTGATGATCCAGATCAATATGAAGATGACTTGAAAATGAAGATGACGAGAACTCATTGATGATCTAGATGATACAGAGAAGAAGACCCATGCTGATAAATTGTGTCGAGAGAATACCTACCTAGTTAAGAGGGAGTGTTGATGTATTTGTAACTTTAGAATTTATTCACTTGTATATCTTATGTCTTGTACCCTGATGTTTATTTCGGGAAGTGTTTGTAATGTATTTGAGTCATGTCATGCCCCGATGTTCCTATCGAGATATTCAATAATGTAAACAAGTCATGTCAAGTTATTATGGGTAACCCTCCTATTGTTCAAGGGTTAAATTCCCCGCAGTTCCAGGGCCCTAGGGTTATTAGACTCTCCCAGAGAAGTCGGCCCTAGTGAGTTATTATCAAGTCGGGAATTAGTATAAATAGAGAGTGAACCTCTCTATTTATCACACACTCACTCACACTCTATTATAGCGCATAGCTGAGGAAGAAGAAGTTGTTGGGGCTAGAAAGAAAGAGGCTACTGCTGTCGGGAGATCATATTACTGTTTTGAGGTTTTACTTTTGGTGTTTATTCTATCTCTGAGGATGTTGCGGGGTTTTCTCCATTTATGGTTTCCCTGAGGAAAAACATTGTGTTCATTGTCTCTTCTGTTTGATTTATGTGCTTGTTATTCTCTTAGTTAAAGATACTAATATAATGCTAGCTTAAATGATAAAAATCTAACAGTAACACCCCTGGTTTTGACCCCATTTGCATTAAAAATGTATATGATGTATATATTGTAATTATTCATGGTGTGGAGCGAAAGACAAAATCCCCACCATCGATCTAAAGTTTTATATTCCAGCAATTAAAATTGTTGCCGAGGTTATATTTGTGCTAGGTGACACATTATAATTTTTTCATCATGTAAATATGCATTTTAATTAAAAATACCCACAACCAGCTATGTCAATGCTGTTAAATTTTCATATGCTTGGCTAAGATATCAGTACTTCATTTCATTTTCATAACAAAATCATATAAACAGGATCACTGAAAGATAGACAAGCACAACCATACAAAAGGAACACAAAGATTTATCCTGGGAAAAAACCAACAAAAGCTTCCTCAATATAGATGCCCCAAAAAGATAAAAGATAAAAGATAAAACCAGCAAGGAGATCAAAGCCTGATCCTCCTCCTTCTCCAGCTACTTCTCTTCTCCACTAATGCGCTACACAAGTGAGAGTGTGTGTTTCAAATGAGGAGCACTACACCTCTATTTATATTCATCCGTTCACTTAAGTTAACTCATCTGTCATGTAGGCTCGAGTTAATCATGTAGGCTCGAGTTAAACATTGAAGGCTCAAGTAACCACACTGCGGTGCTAATGACCCACCTTTACAATTAGAGGGGACTGCCTCATGACTCTTATTAGTTCTTTTAATTAGGAGCATCGAGGTACAAAGTAATACAAGTGATTCTCCCAGTAGGACCATCGGGGTACAAAGTAATACAAGTGATTCTCCCGGTAGGACCATCAGGGACCACAAAGAAATACATATATAATATTCTTCAAAGTTACAATATTTCAACACTCCCCCTTAACGAGAAGGGTATTCTATAACAACATCAACAACAACAATAATAGGAGAGAGATAGAGGACATCATCAACATCATCAGGGTGATACATCTATAAATCATTGGAAGCTTTTCAACATCATGTAGCCTTCATCTTCAATCTTTAGTCTTCAGCATCATCAGTACTTTGACCGCTTCGATCAGCAGCATCTGGACTCTTCAATCAACAGCAACATCTTCAACACTTTGACCTTTCGAACAACAACATCTTCAGCACTTTGACCTTTCGATCAACAACATCATCTTCAACACTTTGACCTTTATATCAACAACATATTCTTTAGCACTTTGGCCTTTTGATCAGCAACAACATCATCATCATACTCTGATATTTCAATCAGACTCATCATTATCATCAGCCTCTGATATTTCGATCAGAACCATCATCAACCGAACATCATCATACTCTAACATCAACTCATCATCATATTCTGATCTTTCGATCAGTACGTCGTCATCATCATTAGGATCTCATCATCATCACATTCTGATCTTTCGATCAGAGACATCATCATCATCATTGCATTCTGATCTTTCAATCAGAAAACATCATCATCATCAGCAACATCATAATCATAAGCAACTTCTAATCTTTCGATCAGAAAACATCATCATCATCATATTCTTATCTTTTGATCAGAGAACATCATCATCAGCAACTTCTGATCTTTCGATCAAAGAAACATCATCATCATCATATTCTGATCTTTCGATCAGAGCACATCATCATCAGCAACAACTTCTGATCTTTCGATCAAAGAACATCATCATCATCAGCAACATCCGATCTTTCGATCAGAAACATCATCATCATCATAAAAACATCAACATCATCAAAACATCAACATGATCCTTCCTTTCGGAATTACGGGATTTAGGTCTTTACAGAGTTACCAATGATCCTTCCTTTCGGAATTATGGGATTTAGGTCTTTACGGAGTTACTAACGATCCTTCCTTTCGGAATTACGGGATTTATCTCTTTATGGAGTTACTAACGATCCTTCCTTTCAGAATTACGGGATCAATTCAATGATCATTCCTTTCGGAATTATGGGATTTAGGTCTTTACGGAGTTACTAACGATCCTTCCTTTCGGAATTATGGGATCAACACATATGTGGAACTCAGACAATCCTTCCTCTAGGAATTACGGGATCAACACATGTTCTCGAGTACTAAAGTCACTGAATCCATTCTGAACCGAAGTTCAAGGATGATACAATCCTACCACATTCATGGGGACCGAGATCTTTGGATACATTTTGAACCGAGGTTCAGGGATGATGCAATCCTACCACTTTCACGGGGGCCAAGACCTCCAGATACATTTTGAACCGAGGTTCAAGGATGTTGCAATCCACCACTTTCACGAGGGTCGAGACCTCTGGATACATTTTGAACCGAAGTTCGGGGATGATGCAATCCTACCACATTCACAGGGGCCGAGACTTCTGGATACATTTTGAACCAAAGTTCAAGGATGATGCAATCCCACCACATTCACGGGGACCGAGGTCACCGGATCACTTTTGGACAAATGTCCCGGGATGATACAATCCCTCTTCATTCTCGAAGACCGAGGTCTCCGGGTCACTTTTGGGCAAGTGCCCAGGGATGATACAATCCCTCTTCATTCTCGAAGACCGAGGTCTCCGGGTCACTTTTGGGCAAGTGCCCAGGGATGATACAATCCCACCACATTCTCGATGACTGAATTCACCAGATCACTTCTGAACATATGTCCCGAGATGATACAATCCCTCTTCATTCTCAAATACCGAGGCCTCCTGGTCACTTTAGGGCAAGTGTCCAAGGATGATACAATCCCACTGCAACATCACTACTCCCCCTTTCGAGGAAGGTCTTTCTGAACCACACCAATCTTGTCTCGAAAGTGTTTGAACTTTACCCGAGATAGAGGCTTTGTCAGTGCATCATCATCTAAACCATATTCATCTACATCTTCAGTATGTGAATACTGAACTATCACCATCTGTATCTCCAGTATCAGGTCACCATCATCTGCATCTTTATCTTGAATGTCGAAATACCGGATTTCTATGTGTTACGACGGAACACAAGGTTCTCTGTTATCAAAACTCTCATTATCACATAGAATCAATGTAGTATCCATTTTCAGTTCAAAGAGACCTGATATCAGCTTCCGAAGGCATATGGCTTCACAACTTAGTAGAGCAATCTTCTATGTATTCTGCTTCAGCCATGCTATGAGAAACACTGGCCTGTTTCCTGCTAAACCATGAACTCATAGCAGACCCCAAACAAAAGCATCTACCTAATGTGCTTTTATTGTCTGAGATACTTTCGGCCCAATCTGCATCTATGTAGCCATACAATCTATACTCATGGCTACCATCATAATATAAACCAAATTCTATAGTCCCTTTCAGATATCTCATCACATGCTTTGTAGTTACTAGGTGAACCCGTCTTGGTTGAACAAGATATTGACTTAAGATGTTCACAGCAAAACAAATGTCTGGTTTGGTATTTGTTAAGTACATCAATGACTCAATGATCTGTCTATAATGAGTCATATCTACTAACTCTAATTAGTCATCAGCTAACAGCTTCAGGTTGGAGTCCATGGGTGTGGCCATGAATTTGCATTCCAACATATTGAATCTTTTCAATATCTCTACCGCATACTTTCCCTGGTTGAGAAATATTTCTTCTAAACTTTTCCATACTTCCAAACCTAGGAAATAATGCATTAACCCAAGGTCTTTCATCTCAAATTCTTTTGCTAGTTTCTTCTTGCTTTCCATGATTTGTTTCTCATTTCCTGTCAAGGATAAGTCATCCACATATAATAACAAGATGACAAGTTCATCTTCTACAACCTTGAGATGAAGGTTAGGATCAACTGTATTCTTGGTAAATCCCATGCTCGATAAGAGACTATCTATTCTTCCATACCAAGCTCTGGGAGCTTGCTTCAGGCCATAGAGGGCCTTCTTCAACTTGCATACGTGATTCCATCTGGCTTCAACTTCAAATCCTCGTGACTATTCGATGTAAAACTCTTTCTCAATCATACCATTAAGGAAGGCTTGTCTTTACTTCATCATGGAAGAAACTACCATGATAGTTTTGAAGGAAGTGTACCTTACTTCCTGGAGTAAGTGTCTCTTTAGAATTAATTCCCTTTTTCTGAAAGAAACCTCTGGCCACAAATATTGCTTTATACTTCTCGATACTTTCGTCAGCTTCATGCTCTATTTTGTATATCCATTTGGAGGATACAATACTCTTTCCTTCTGGTTTGGGAACTATATCCCATACATCATTCTAGTATTCTTTCATCATAACATCTTCCATGAGTTCATCTTGTTAGATCATCAACATATCCTAATCTTTTGCATTCAACTTTGAAGGTTGGAACCCACTTTACTCTTGGTAAAGTCTCGATCCATCAAGAAGCTATCCATCATGTCGTACTGTGTCAAACTCAGATATCTTCTGTAGTCACTCCCCTTGAAGTGGAGTATTATCTTCCTTCTTCATTCTGTACAGGTGGTTCTATGCTTGATATATACTGGTCAATAGAGTATGTCATGTCATAGTCTATTCTTTCTTAGGCAAATCACGAACCTTTCTTTGTACACTTGTTCTTGTAGATCCATATGGAGGATAGTATGTACTTCCCTTTATGTATTGAAATCATATCATATACATCATTCCCCATGATCAACTGTTATTCAGAGAGATCAAATACTTTCATGCTTGGAAGTTTTCAACTTCACCAAGCTTATCATCAAGATGATGTGACAGATCATTTTGAACTGAGAACCTCAAATGCAAATAACAAAAGATTAGATCTTACCGATTTGAGGTGTCCGTCCTGCTTCTGGAGCTGGCTGATCTAGGGTTTGTCAGAGAAACCCTAATTTTCAAACCTTGGAATATTTTAGATATTATTGGATATAAATATAGATCTCTTCAAATGGAGCTGTCCAATGTACTCCTTTTCTGAAAACAGTGGAGGGAAGCTCCCGGAACAGGAAGCCCTAGTTTTCCAATTTCTTCTGCAGAAATGCCTATTACTGTTTCTGTTATATCTCCGAAACTAATGCTCATCTGTGTCTGAAATTTCGTACTGAGGTAACCTCGCATGTTGATGATCCAACAGAATAATTTTCATCAGAATTGGTTTCACCAATTTGAATTTATGATCATTTTCCCAAGGTGACCTGTTACAGGACTATTCATAACAGTGCAATTGTACGGCATGCCACGTGTCACTGGTTCATCTTCAGGTTATGAAATTTGGATCAAATAAATTACAGGCAGTGATATTTCTGGAACATTTTCAATAATTCCATTTGGACCTCTATAGCCCATGCTACAACAATTCTCTCCAGGTGTCCTGCTTAGGGATGAATTCTGGAAGAGGCTGGAACCCTAACTTGGAGGGATCATATCTCCCAGAATCTAGCGAATATGAGGCTGAATTTAGGACACAGTGTAAATCAGGATTTCATATTCGGCCTCTGTAATTTTTAACTCCCGATCCTTCGCCAATCTCAAGATATATCGAATGTACCAAAACTTAGCAGTTTTAGTATTTAGGGTTTTTCCAGATCGGGGTCAAACTAGGGTTTGACTTTCCCAGAGTTTCACCCAACCAAATTTCTTGATCCAGGTCTCTAAAATTTGATTTTGATGAGGAGAAAAATCCTATTCTGGGCTCACTCAAAAATTCCTCTTCTGTAGAAAGCCCTAATTTTCCGCACCAAAACTGAAAATGCTCGGAATCGAATTCCGCTTCGACAGAAAGATGCGCCCTTCAATGGAGAGTTAGTCTAGCCTTCTTTTGCTAATCGATCATGGATAGAGACCCAAAAAAAATAAGAAGCCATAGATTCTTTAGCTGCACAATGTCTTCTTTCAGGGTGGCTCTGATACCATGTTAAATTTTCATATGCTTGGCTAAGATATCAGTACTCCATTTCATTTTCATAACAAAAGCATATAAACAGGATCACTGAAAGATAGACAAGCACAACCATACAAAAGGAACACAAAGATTTATCCTAGGAAAACCCTAAAGGGAAAAACCTAGCAAAGGCTTCCTCAATATAGATGCCCCAAAAAGATAAAAGATAAAAGATAAAACCAGCAAGGAGATCAAAGCCTGATCCTCCTCCTTCTCCAGCTACTTCTCTTCTCCACTAATGCGCTACACAAGTGAGAGTGTGTGTTCCAAATGAGGAGCACTACACCTCTATTTATATTCATCCGTTCACTTAATTTAACACATCTGTCATGCAGGCTCGAGTTAATCATGTAGGCTAGAGTTACACATGTAGGCTCAAGTAACCACACTAGGGTGCTAATGACCCACCTTTACAATTAGAGGGTACTGCCTCATGACTCTTATTAGTTCTTCCGATTAGGAGCATCGAGGTACAAAGTAATACAAGTGATTCTCCCGGTAGGACCATCGGGGACCACAAAGAAATACATATAGAATATTCTTCGAAGTTACAATATTTCAACAAATGCAACCATAATAAAGAGGGAATGGTTTTCCTAAGGATAAGGAGGGGGAATTATTTAACCTTTGGGGCCAATAGGGAAAAGCCAGATGTCAATAGGAGAACCCATCAATCAGTCAACTACCAAATTAAATCCTTTGATGTTAGTTGGGGGTAGTTATTGCATGGGCAGTGGTGTGTGGCAGGACTGTCAGTCCTTGCCCACATGCACACTCCACCAGGGACCTCATTCACCCTCATGTGGGTAGGAAGAGAGGAGGACCCCATTCTTCCATTTTGCCATTCACACGCAGAGACGACTGTTTTTCTCTCCTCACACACAGGTTTTGGGATTTTCCTCACGCAGAGAACTGGGAGAGCTACCTTACCCTCACAATTTTCCTATGTGTAAATATCATTTTTGGATTTTGTTGTGTAGTCACTCTGCAGGTTTTATCGGTCTGGGTATACGAATCCATCTCCATGCTAAGAGTCTATTATGTCTGATTTCTTTCCCGATCGGGCTGTGTCTTTCTCGTTTTTTTTAGTGGAGGAATCGTGGTTGATGTTTCCCGACAAGTATGGGTTGTTGTTGAGTTGTTTTGGCCACATTAGGGCCAAGAACAACTCTAGGATTGTCTTGCTCGGTCTAAGCTAGGTATTACCATTTTGGCTGCAGTGATGTTTCCCATTTTTTCTTCCCCAGGGTTGAGAATTTCCCGATTTTGTTGTGTGTATGTAGTGGTTGATCTGTTGGCAAGGGGTTTGGGACAAGTGAGTTCCGCAGCATCACGGCAGCTACGCAAGCTCATGCGGTACTATGCAAGGGAAGATTGGTGCAATAAGTGAGAAAATAACCATTTTTGAATATTTTATGTATATTTTGACCAAGTTTTGTTGTAATAGGTCAGTAGTGGTTAGAAGTCAGTTATTAGTGGACCCTTGATGTAAAGGCATAAGCCTATTTATTTCCATTTTGGAGAGTCATAGAGATAGAGAGAGAGAGAGAGATAAAGATAGAGCATCATATGTGAGTAGTTGTGAACAATTGTATTGCATGCACGATTGTAAGGGATATGATCTGGTGTGATCTGTCTTATGGAGATTTTCCTGTCTTGACTGCGATTTTATCTAGGCTTTTTTCTGATGTATGCAGTCTTCGGTTTTGGAGAAGGATTATGTAATGTGGCGTATTTGCGTAAGATTAATATATGATGTGATGTGTATGGCTCAATTCTTGTCTATTGTTATAGATCTGTTGTGATGCTGCAGCTCTGTTTTGTTGAAATGACATGTTATAGATGTGATTCAGCCTCTTCGTGCTATATCAATGCAATCTGTTGGTTTTAAGTTGTTATAATTTATGCTTGATGCACTATGATGTTCCTTGAATAATGCTGCAATATTTTGATACTGTATGAGGATCGAATAAGTTATGATCTCCCTTCGTTGGAATTCCATATCCTCCTTCCCCACTTTCAGAAACTTGGTTCTGATAGCTCTCCCTTGAACGCCTTGGGTGAGACCTCTTCTGCTCCGTAGACATTTCCAGGTAGGTGAAAACTTGTCTGGGTCGGTGCTCAGGGAGATTGCACTACAGGGCATCGACAGAGTGGGAACCTCTGTCGACGAAGCTTTGTTGGTGGGCTTCACCAACAAATGGTTCTGTTGTTGGGACTGAGCTGCAAATAAGAGGGGGATATGTTATGGAATCCGACTCGATCGAATATCGAGGGATGGTTTGATCTAAAGTTGCAGGATTTTGTTGAAGTCAAAAACCAGAATCCTAAGCTATCGACGAGCCACTGGTTGGATAGATATATCCACGACGGCCCTCATGAATGGTTGGAAAAGTTTGCTAAGCGGAAGACAAACTTTCAAGGAGGAGATCCGACATCCTGGACCCCAAAATTAATCCAGGCGATGCATGAAACCAACAACAAGGCATCACGGGAAGTTGAGGTATGGTTGGATAGTATCTTAGAAGGATACATCACTGAGTTTGTCGCTGATACTAATAAATGTTTCAGCGAGGCGGAAAGGGAGTTTTTCAGTGGACCTCGTGGAAGGTTCCTATTGTCACTGCAACTGTCGATTAAGAAACTAGTATGTGAAAATGGTATCCTAAAGATGGACCAAGAGTAGTGGAACTCTAGTGTGCGACGGATGTAGGCACCGTGACAGAAAAGGGGGAAATGCATAAGGGAATAAGGGGTAGATGGGCACAAGTTCTGGTGAGAATGTAAAGGTCATCAAAGAAACAAGTGGTTGTACGAGGGGAGGAACAAGGTTTCGAGAAAAGAGGTAGAGGATGGGAGAAGGTCCTACTGAAGTCGAAGTGCAATACCGTGAAGAACAACCACACAGGACAAAGCGACCTTTTGTGACAACAAGGATATACAGGCCTAGGCTACACTCGAAAGAATGATAAGATCGAACCCTAGTAGTAACGTGTCTACTCCTCCACGCACTACTCCACCACAAGGAAGGAACACACATTCTACGTCGACTTGCTTGACGTGTCAACAACAATCTAGTAATAGAGCACCAGCAGGAGGAAGAAAGTACAGAATGGCGGGAGACAAAATGAAATTGCCAATATTCAATGGAAATGGCACCGACAATCCAGAGCAGTACTGGTTCTTATGCAAAGCAATATGAACTGCTCGACAAACTATTGATGATGATGTCAATAAAAGTCATTTAGCCACTACTCTGAGGGGCCGCGCATTGGAATGGTTTATGAGATTCACATGTGTGCCTTAGGGAGGTACTGCAAAGACACTGTACGAGATCAGAACAGGGCTATTCGAGGAATTTAAGAAGCCGAAATCTGAAGCTTAGTACATTACTGAATTAAAACAGATCAAACAATTACCCAATGAAACAATTTGGGATTTTGATCAGCAATTTAAGACATTCATGGATCGGGTCAGTTTTCAGATGAGTGATGTTCAACATAAAGAATAGTTTATCGCGGCACTTGTCCCACATATTTGGAAACCATTAATGCAACAAAATATTGTGACGTCGAGTGAGGCTCTGGAAACGGTGATGAAATTGGAGGCATCGCCAGTAGGGGAAACCGTCGTTGGAATGAATCAAATTCAGGCGGAGTTGCCCAATTTAACGCTGCAATTGCAAGACATCAAGAAGACTAAGGAAGATTGTGATGGTCTTTGGTACACCCGTGTCCATGCTAACGTACATACCAAGGATACTTGTCCAACATTTCGAAACTATTTGTTTTCAGGAGCCTCGAGCCCATTGAATGGTGCTGGCGCACCATGGTGTCGCATCTGCCAGGTCTATGGGCATCGACACAAGGACTGTGATTATATGCAGAAGATGGTTACCAAGGAAGAAAGTTTGTACTATACATTTTTTCTTTCAATTGGACATGACGACAAAAACTGTCGCGCTTATGAGTTGCTTCAGGAAAGAACGTATGATTCATACTTTATGAAAGGAGAGGACCCCCGGACAGTGAAAGCACATCCGCAAGTAGTACAACTAGCAGCACAGGTACTGTATAAGCCACCGCCTCCATTGTATTTTTCCCCTATGCAACCACAACAACAGTTTATGGCGCAGCTGCAATTCGTACCACAACCGTAGATGGTTGTACAGCCACAGTATAACCAAGCACTGTGACCATAATATAGTCAACCACAATATGTTCAAGCCACGCAATATGTTCAACAACAACCTAACCCACCACAGCAACAAATGGCCCAACCATATTTTCAGCAAGGAGGAGTCCGAGGAGGATTCCACGGAGGATTCAGAGGTCGAGGAGGAGGATTTGGCTGTGGGGGAGGACAAGGTCGTGAATCAGTCCAGTGCTATACCTATGGGGTATTTGGGCACTACCAGAGAGAGTGCCCTCATGCGGAATACAAATATTGTGCAGCCAACGATCATAATGTTGAAATTTTCCCTCAGTTGATCACAAAATGGTAGGCAGGACAAGTTCCCCAATTACAGAATGCGCAGAATCAGCCTACATTCCAAGTACAAAACCAGTCGATAATGCAGAACCAGGTCCCACTGCAGACTCAGACTCAGAACCCACCTCAGATGTAAAACCAACCGATGAATCAACCATTGAATCAGAACCTGCCTTTGAACCAGGGATCGACAATTGCCACTATTCAGGCTGAGCCGCAGATGAAGGATGTTGATGTTGGGATTGTCACTCATGCTGGTGTGACAACTGGAGATGATGGACCACAACTACAAGTTCGGCTCGCTGGTAAGAAGAAGGTCACATTTGATATTGCGACAGAGAAAGATACCTTCTTTGACACAAAGAACGAGATCGAGAGAAATCCGGGTAAGTTACCAATTGTTGATATGCCATTTGCTTTCGATCCATCTACAGAGGTAGGACCATCGCGGCAGTATGGTACCCTGCACAAGTTCTTTGAGAGATGTCTATCACTGGTGAGGGACTCAGACACCCTTGTCGAGCTCAAGGCATTATTACACCTCCCAGATAAGACAGTGAAGGATTTCACTGTGAATTCCTTGCAAAAAAGGAATACCGCCAAGGAGATGAGGATGAATGTCCAGATTGGGGATTATGACGTTGACTCGATCATTTTGGACCTTGGCTCAGATGTAAATATCCTGAAAAAGAAAAATTGGAAATTGATGGGGAAGCCAACGTTGGGATGGTCACTGGTACAGCTGTGTTAAGCAAACCAGATGAAGGTTCAGCCCATTGGTCATGTTTCAAACTTGGTTATCGACATTGAAGGCATGAAAACACATGCTGACTTTGACGTAATAGAAGTTGTAGGAGATGGTGGTTCCTATCATGTGCTGCTAGGAATTGGATGGGCTAATGATAGCATGGCAGTTATCAACTTCAAAAAATGTGTTATGACATTTGAAAACCAGGATGTCAGGGTCATTTCTCCTATGGACCCTCAGGAAGGATGGCGATATATCGAACCTGTAAAGGAGGAAGTCAAGAGAAGTTGGGATCATGCTTATAACATCTCCGAGGACTATATCCAACCTATTGTCAATGGCGAACTTGGATGGTGTAGTGCAAGTTCCACATCCTCAGACTCTGACGATGCTCTAGAAAATTAGCAGAGTCGGTTGCATGAGGTGTCATTCAAAAAATGCGGGTTGATTACACAGTCTCTCCGACATGTTGCGACTGAGACTGTCGAGTTACCCATTTATGAAGGATTGCCGAGACTATCTGAGATCTTCCAAGAATGTGAAGAAAAGGTGTTTGAACCACAAAGGATACTGGCTCTTGATGTAGCACTGAAGGCTACTCTGGCTCGATGGTGAGCGACACACAAGCAAATGATCCATGACTGGGAGCAGTGCCATAGGTTGATGATGGTCCACTTTGTTGATATAGAGGTCTATCATGCTGGGAGGTATGATGGATGAAATGACCCCACCCATCATTTGATTGAATGTCAAACATTATGGACATTGCGACACAACGATGAGTGGGTTCATGCTTTTGTTCACACTCTAGAAGATATGCCACAGTCCTTGTATGTTGCAACAGAATTGCGTAGAACCATTACCACTTGGGAGGAGTTGTCAGCTTACTTTGTGCAAACATTTAGCTTCCAGGATGCCAACCCCGAGGTATGTAACGCTTTACACATTATCCGCGACGTAGTACTAAAAGTCATCCTTGTTGCATACCCTGTTGATCCTCATGTGCATTGCTCTATCCAATCCATGATGACATGCTACAACTTTCCTGGGGAACCTGAAGATGATGACGAGATGCAAAATGTTAATATTCCAGAGTCTGAAGCAAACCGTGGCATCGCATCTCCCGACATACTGACAGACTCGATGAACCAGCCGTCAAGGATCCGAAAATTTAACATTGGGTCGACAGAAAATCTGAAATTTGCTAATGTCGGAGACTATTGGGGAGAGGAGACGATGGCCAAAGTCATAGGTCTACTACATGAATTCCAGGACCTTTTTCCAACATGATTCTCAGAAATGAAGGGGATACTCGGCAATTTAGGAGAAATGAAGATTCCACTCAAGCCAGATGTAAAACCAGTATGCCAGAGGCCGTATAGATTGAACCCGCGGTATAAGGATCGCGTGAAAGCTAAGATCGATAGGATGCTTGACGCTGGGATCATTGAACATGTAGAATAATCAGAGTGGATAAGCCCGATGGTGGTCCAAGATAAGAATACTGGCGAAATCCGCATTTGTGTCAATTTGAGAAAGTTGAATGATGCATGTGTGCACGATCCATTCCCAACCCCTTTTACAAATGAAGTCCTGGAAGATGTAGGTGGCCAGGAGGTATATTCATTCACAGATGGATTTTTGGGATACCACCAGATGCAAATTGCAAAGGAGGATCACCATAAGAACACATTTGTCACTGAGTGGGGCTGTTTCCAATATACCGTCATTCCATTTGGGCTAAAGAATGCACCTGCTATATTCTCTCACATAGTCGTTGTTGTATTTAAAGATGTTATTCAAAAATTCCTGCAGGTATATATGGATGACTGGATCGTCTATGGCCCGGTTAAAGACCATCTGGACAATCGACGATTGATGCTAGAACGGTGTATGCAACATTAGATTGCATTGAATTCCAAAAAATGTATTTTCTATGCACCCTTTGGCATACTACTTGGGCACATTGTATGTAAAAAACGTCTATTGGTTGATCCAGTGAAGATTGCGCTAATCCTCAGTTTACCACCGCCAATGAATGTAAAAATGCTCCACGCGACACTGAGACATACGGGCTACTATCGCAAGTTTATTAGAGGATACATTGTGATTACTGTGCCCATGGAAAAGCTACTAAAGAAAGATGTTGCGTTTGAATGGACTCCAAAATTTCAAGGAAGCTTCGACACCTTGAAGGCCAATATGGCCTCTGCACCAATACTAGTTTTCCCCGATTGGAATAAAGAATTCCATGTGCATGTTGATGCTTCTTCTACTGCGCTAGGGGTTGTTCTTGTGTAGCCAGGTGAAGGCAACCTGGATCATCCAATAGAATATGCTAGTAGAAAGTTATCATTTTCCGAACAAAATTATACCATGATTGCAAGGGAAGGCCTGGCGACGGTTTATGCTCTACAAAAGTTCAGGCACTATCTGTTGGGTGGACATTTCAAGATGGTCATTGATCATTCTACTTTGCAATACCTAGTCAATAAGCCTGTGTTGGGGGGAAGAATCTGTAGGTGGTTGCTTTTGTTCCAAGAGTTTGATTTTGAAATAGTGGTAAAGCTAGGACGATTGAATGCTGGCCCACATCATCTGTCACGCATTAAGAATGGTGAAGAACCAACCAATATTGATGATGGCTTGCCACATGCACAATTGTTCTAACTTGAAGTCACAGATGATCACTATGCACCAATTGTTCAGTTTTTTTCTACTAGTGTCGCCCCAGCAGACATGTTGATTAGCCAAAAGAAGTAGCTGGTCATAAAAGCCTCCGATTTTCAACTCATTTCGGGATAGCTATATAAACTTGGACCGGATGAAATATTGCGACGGTGTGTCTTACCGCATGAGCAGGGTTCCATTCTAGAGGAAGCACATGCCGAAATCGCGGGAGGTCACTATGGAGTCCGCGCTACTGCGCGAAAAGTGTTGCGTGCTGGGATATGGTGGCCCACGTTGCATAATGGTGTCACAGACTATGTAAGGAGCTGTGATGTCTACCAATGGGTTGGTAAACCATTACGGAGGGATGAAATGCCGCTAGTGCCGTAGGTGACTCTGCAACCGTTTGATAAATGGGCCGTTGACTTTGTGGGTCCTATCGATCCGCCAGGTAAGCGCACTGGCGCTTGCTATATTATTACTGCAATTGACTACCTGATTCAGTGGGCGGAAGCTACACCTGTCGTTTATTGTATCGCTACAACAACAACTCAGTTTATTTTTTATAACATTGTGACACGATTTGGGTGTCCTAGAATCCTAATGAGTGACCAGGGCAGTCACTTTGTCAATCACACGATAAAAGCGCTAACTAAAGAGCTTCAGATACAACATAAGAAGAGTACACCCTACCACTCGCAAGCAAATGGTACCGTTGAGGCCTTCAACAAAATTTTGGAGACATCGCTAACCAAGGTATGTAGCGCTAACCAAGGTATGTAACGTTAACCGCGATGATTGGGATTTAGAAATTCCTGCAGTTCTCTGGGCCTATCACACTACTTGCAAACGACTAACAGGTTAGACACCATTTAAGTTGGTTTATGGGCAAGAGGCAATCATGCCTATGGAGTATATCGTTCCTAGCTTGCGCATTGCCGCAGCGACGAGTATGGATGATGCAGCGGCATTAGAAGAACATGCTGCACAGTTGATTCAGCTTGAAGAAGGTCATTTCATCGCAGGATTCCACCAACAGGTTGCGAAGGATCGACATAAGGCATGGCATGATCGCCATATTAAGCATAAACAGTTTGCGACAGGATATTTGGTGTTGTCATATGACAGTAAGTTTATCAAGCATTTGGGTAAGTTACAAACGCACTGGTTAGGTCCCTATCTAGTTCAGTCCATTACATCTGGCGGTGCAGTTCAGTTACAACAGTTATATGGCACCATGTTGTCGGAACTCATCAACGAGAGTCACTTGAAGCCCTATAGAACAGGGCCGAAGATGCGCACCACCTGAGGGTTTAAAAAAAAATTGATGATGAGAATTTTAATTTAGCAGCACAAGGTTACAATTGTTAGCGATGGTTGGTTAACCCTTTGCAACAGTTGTTAGGCTGTGGGGTGGTCAAATCAAGCAATAAATGCAGGTAGTTAAACCAGTTGGATGGCAGTGCTTGTTGAAGCGACTCGCATTAATGGATGATCTGACCGTTAGAAGCATAAGATCGTCGACGAATTTGGCGTCATTACTACCCGATTTGGCAATAATGATGAAGTTAGATTTGATAATGATGGATTTGGAATTGGAAGTGGCTATAAAACACCGCGCAGGATACATCAGATGGCATTTTTTAGCTACAAAGAGCAGAGATAGAAGGTGAATTCAGTGCAAGTATTGAGCAGAGTGTTGAGCGAAGTGTCGTTCGAACTATTCAGCGTCAGTTCAGGCTTTGATGGGTAAGGGATGCTGAGCGGCCTTGATGTTATTGAAATTTCGAGTGAATATGAGTCCCCTGTTTATCCCACGACTGTGGAAGTAGAAGTCATGAGTATGTCAGTGGGTTCATCGTCCATTCCGAAGCAGAAGCGACAGATGCAGAGACCTAGTCCTTCATTGCCAGAGAAGCGGAAAACTCGAACGACTCTGAAGGTGCGTGGAGAAGGCACTGCACAGACTGGGCCATTGAGCTCAGGATCTGTTGAGTCCATGGCATCCCGGGGTGCCTCAGTAAATTATTTGGGTTACGTCGCTCCTACGTGTCCAGGAGCTAAGCCACGATAGCCATCGAAGTATCAGAAGTAACCGCCCAAGTTGCCAGCGCTGCTAGAAGGGATGACATGCTCAATCGACATCATCCCTGCATTGATCAGGCTCAAGTTTGACAATCACGACCTGCTTTTGCTTAAAGATGTCCAAGACGAGCCATATGGATCTGTCCATACGACGCCTGGTGGTCCCATTCAGCGAATTCCGAAACCATGGTCCAGTGGATTAGAAAAGTATGGGTTATTGGGGCTCATCAATATGCCCTATTTTGGTCGTTTGAATGAAGCACATGCATGTGTGAAGCAATTGTTGGCATGTTTCCATTGAGGGACTCTTTGGATGAATATGTTGATCCCAGTAACTGTCGACTTGATTTCCAGTATTACCGGTTTGCATAAGGCTAGGGAGGACCAAGCGCAATATATTCGTGAGAGAGATACTGATAAGCGACTTGCGAAGCAACTCAAGGAGCACTTCAGGTTACAAAGGGATGGTTGTGCTTATCACATTGACAGTATCAATTCACAGACGATGCGCAATGGTGCAAGAATTTTGGCCAACAAGGTTGTTCACGGCAATCAACCAGTCCAATGCAATTTAGGGGTTGTCTCCTGTGCCTAGAAATGTGCTAAGGGGGTACAGATGAATTGGTCTTTATTTTTGTTGAATCAGTTACTTGAGGATGCGCTTGCTGCTCAGACAAGGAAACCTTTTTCTTATAGTTGGATTTTGATTCTCATCGCTCTTGTTGCTTGGATGGAACCAAAGGACTACCAACTAATGGCGGTTGAGGCAGTCAAGGTTTGTTGCGGTGCCCGTTATTAGAACCTATGGTGGGTCGAAGAAACCAGTCACCAAACCGATTGCGCTATTCATTTTTGGCTCTATTGGGAAGCGCTGCAGATTATCACTGTTATTATTCCTAGATTTTTTCCATACGCCGCAGCCAAGTATCAATAGATCCTTCGATTTGCTATTGGAACCCACTCCATTCATATTCACGCCAATCGAGATCCTGAGCGACAGTGGCTACCATTTCCTTATAAGGTCACCACAGAAGAGTTGGACGCTATTGTGCAAGATTGGCCGGGGGACTGGCGCGTCCCAGTGAGCCAAGAGGAGTTAGATAAGGAGCTACCCCCAGAGGTCCCTGAAGACCCTGCCCCACCGGAATTGAGCGCCCATGACTCTGACAATGAGTCATCGACAGATCCTGAAGGTATCACACAAAGAATGCAGGAGGAGACACACACTAAGTGGCGGCGGGAGTACGAGGCCAGTCATTAGAGGAATTTTGGGGTCTAAAATGGGCCTCCTAAGGAAAATAATAAAATAATAGTTAAAATAATAAAATAATATTGATTAATTTTGGAGGAAGAAAGAAAAAAACTACTTTTTATGTTCGTATTTTCGACATATCTCCCTGTGTTTTTACTCAAATTTCGATTGGGAGAGCTCGTTGGATGCGGAATTTGATTTTGCATCGAACAAGTACCCACACTGCATACTTTTGACGGACTCCGCTACCCCAAAAACAAGAAATACCTGAAAAAATGTGATGATGATGTCATCATCATGTTTTTTCAGGTATTTCTTGTTTTTGGGGTAGCGGGGTCCATCAAAAGTATACATTGTGGGTATTTGTTGGATGCGGAATCAAATTCCGCATCCAACGAGCTCTCCCAATCGAAATTTGAGTAAAAACACAATGAGATATGTCGAAAATACGAACAAAAAAAGTAGTTTTTTTTAATGACAAATATCTCAATTCAACCATTATGGTTGACTTATTTTATTGAAATTCTATTGGTTCTTGAATTCCAACTCACAAAAACTTATTTTGGCACGTTTTCTTATAAGGCCCATTTTAGACCCCAAATTTCCTCTAATGAGTGGTACCAAAACGGGGATGGAATACCAACTGCAGAGGCTTATCAACTCCATCGCAGATTCATCTACGACTGCCACTACGACGATCCGTGAATCTAACCACAAAGAATTTGGTGCAGTAAGAAGTAGATTAGAGTCCATTTTTTATATTGTTTCCAAGAAACCATTGGTGAGACCTTTGCTGCAGGACAACCTATCGATCAGCATTGACCCCTGGGTTAAGAACGTGCAAGTTTCCCCAACTGCGATCGACGCCGACAATGAAGAAGTGCACCAGCAGCTGCACCCGATCCAGAGTGTGATGTTGGATCTAAATAAACTGTCATCTCTAGCATTGGTTGAGTTGCAGCATGGCGCCGCATTTGAATTGGAGGCAAGGAAAACATAGTTGACTGAGGGCTATGTTCAGTCTAGGAATACTGTTGCGAAGCTGCAGAAGGAAGCAAAGGAGCTGCACCAAGTCCACGTGCAGTTAGCTGAGGAGAAGTTATAGGAAATCAATCAGCTGAAGGCAGCACAGGCTGAGTTGCAGCAGAAGGCTATCGAAGAGATTACCAACCTCAAGAAGGCGTTAGACCGCCTGATTGTTGAGCAGGCGTAGCTATGTGCAAGGTGCAGCGAAGTTGAGCAGGCTATTTCTGATGCCTGCCAGAACATGTTTGACAGCACCTCAACGCTCACCCTAGTCGAAAAGGCCAAGCGATTGGGGCAGACTGTGGTTCAGCTTCAGGACACTAACTTGCTGCTCCAGGCCCAGGTACAACCCACAACACCACCGGAGCAGGTTGAGGAGCGCAATACCTCCATTGAATAAATTTCCACTCAGTTCGACGCCATGGAGCAAGAGGCTAAAACTATTATGGAGACAAACACATAGTTTTGGAAAAGTATCGTTCAGGATGAGCATCTTGATCGACTGATTGCGCAGGTGCAAGAGGCAGAGGGTCAGTTGACAACCCTGAAGACGTCGTTGAAGGCCATGCCGTTGATGGTGTAGATCACCCAGGCTGCAAAGCTGAAGGATCTAGAACAACGAGCTGCTAGGGCACAAGAAAGCGAACAAAAGCGTCGTGAGTAGCTCAATGAATTCCAAGAAATCGGTGGCTAGTTGGTTGTTAAGGTCGTTGCCATGCTCTAAGCCATTCAAGAGAAGCGACAACTGGTTGACAACAAGGCGAGTGAGGAGCACCCCGTCCAGCAGACTCTGACTAATTGTCAGAGTATCGCTAGTCAAGTCCAGCTACAGGTCCGTGAAGTTCCGTAGCAGTTTGAATATTTTAAGGACAAGACATCGACACACACCCTGTCGACCTGACCTCGCTCGAGGGCGAGCTGCAAAACTGTGGTGGGGGCCTATTGGAAAGGGGTTTGGGACAAGTGAGTTGCGCAGCATTGCGGCAGCTACGAAATCTCACGCAGTACCGCACAAGGGAAGATTGGCACGATAAGCGGGAAAAAAACCGTTTTTTAATATTTTATATATATTTTGACTGAGTTTTCTTGCAATAGGTAAGTAGCGGTTAGAATTAATTTTTAGTGGACCCTTTATGTAAAGGCATAAGCCTATTTATAGATCCATTTTGGAGAGTCATAGAGATAGAGATAGATAGAGAGATAGAGATAGAGCGTCATATGTGAGCAGTTGTGAACAATTGTATTGCAAGCGTAATTGTAAGGGATACGATCTGGTGCGATCTGTCTTATGGATATTTTCCTATCTTGGCTGTGATTTTATCTGGGCTTCTTTCTGATGTATGTAGTCTCCGGTTTTGGAGAAGGATTATGTAATGTGGCGTATTTGCGCAAGATTAACATATGATGTGATGTGTATGTCTCAATTCTTGTCTATTGTTACAGATCTGTTGAGATGCTGTGGATCTATTTTGTTGAAATGACATGTTATAGATGTGATTCAACCTCTTCGTGCTATATCAATGCGATCTGTTGGTTTTAAGTTGTTATAATTTATGCTTGATGCAATATGATGTTCCTTGAATAATGCTGTGATATTTTGATATTGTATGAGGATCAAATAAGTTATGATCTCCCTCCGTCGGATCCCCATATCCTCTTTCCCCACTGTCAGAAACTCTGTTCTGACAACTCTCCCTTGAATGCCTCGGGTGAGACCTCGCAAACATTGCTAGGCATGTTAAAACCTGTCTGGGCCGGTGCTCAAGGAGATTGCGCTACAGGGCGTCGATAGAGTGGGAACCCCTGTCGACGAAGCTTTGTTGGTGGGCTTCGCCAACATGGTCTTTGGACGGTTTTGGAGTGGGAATGAAGGTTTGGTCTGGTTGATAATCCTGGTGTGTTCGGGAGCCTCATAGACAGAGCTAGAAGGCTAGATTTCTTCTCCAC
This sequence comes from Pseudotsuga menziesii, assembly GCA_001517045.1. Lineage (NCBI taxonomy): Eukaryota > Viridiplantae > Streptophyta > Pinopsida > Pinales > Pinaceae > Pseudotsuga > Pseudotsuga menziesii. Next base: position 42,973 of record LPNX011020741.1, on the reverse strand, counting down.
ACCCCCTAAATAGCACTGGAAGGGAAGTCAAGGCATGAGGGACTGTGCAGCAGAGAAGAGATTGATTCCTTGTGTTGGGTGTGTATGGGTGTCCTAGAATTCAGACTAGTTCTGGTGTAGGTGTCCTTAGCTCTTCAGTGAGCCCACCAGCTTAGCAGTCATCTTTTCCCAGCTCCCTGATAGATTGATAAACCCAACTATGTTGGCTTGGCTGAATCTTGTGGTATCCTTGGCTATGTGTGAGCCTGCTTAGTTTCTTTATTCCTTGTGGGAATCATGCCTAGCTCGGGGGTGGCAGTGTAGCTAAGATATTAAGGAGCACACTGGCCTATGGTTGGGTGGAACGTTGCAGCGACATAGCTGGTTGCGGGATGAGTTTGTTCATAAGATAAGTATTCTTGCCTATTTCATCTCTGAAATTGTATTGGATGTTTAATGAAAATGATGAACATGTTAAAATGTGATAATGCTTGAATGGAATGTAGTTGCTTCCGTTGTATGATAAATAATTATGCATCTATGCATGTTTTACTTCAATGCATTTCTATTTTTATCATTGTATGTTCATGGGGCTAGTTTCCCGGGTTAGATCGTATTATGGTAGCGTCCTCTTCGCTAGTCGGAGGGTCGGGGACGTTACAATATCCTTAAGGCAAATTCACATGGTGTCATCACTCAACTCTATTCCATTCAGATGCAACCATCAACGGTCTCCACTACTCCCTTGGATCTATAACAAATTTTGGATTGATATGCATGTGTATTTACTGAACCAGTGGGATTTCCAACTTCAAGACTAGAGGACCATCATATTTCGCTCCTTCTCGGAAGTGTCCCTCCCAACATCAGGCCATATCGCTACCTGTTTCACCAAAAGACAGAGATTGAGATGCTTGTTAAGGACTTATTGAAGTAAGGTATTATTTGCCCTAGTACCAGTTCCTTTTCTTCACCAATTCTTCTCGTCGAAAAAAAATATGGGTCATGGTGCCTTTGCATTGACTTTCGAGCACTTAATTACATCACAATCAAGGAAAAGTTTCCAATTCCTGTTGTTGATGAACTTCATGGTGCTCATTTTTTCTCCAAGTTGGATCTTCATTTTAGGCATCACCAAATTCAAGTTCATGAGGAAGATATCCCTAAAATAGATTTTCGCACACATGATGGCCACTATGAGTTTTTGGTCATTCCCTTTTGCCTCACTAATGCTCCTTTCACATTCTAGGCATTGCTAAATAAAATATTCTGACCCTACTTGCAGAACTTCGTTCTGGTCTTCTTTGATGATATCCTAATCTATAGTAAAACATGTGTTGAGCATCTTCAACATCTGGATCTTGTACTGCAACTTTTATGTGATCATCATCTTCGTGCCAAATAGTCTAAATGTGTTTTTGGGAAACAGGAAGTAGAGTATCTCAGGCATACTGTTTCAACACAAGTGGTTCACATGGATCCTGCCAAAATAGATGCCATGAAAAATTGGCCGCATCCTCAAACACTCAAGAGCCTTTGTGGTTTTTTGGGACTGAATAGCTACTACTGCAAGTTTGTCAAGGATTACGAGAAGATTGCAACTCCATTAAAAACTCTATTGAAAAATGATGCTTTCCCATGGACACATGTTTCTGAGTGTGCTTTCTCCAAATTGAAACAAGTTATCTATACCACACCTGTTCTTGCTATGCCTGATTTTTCCAAGCCCTTCACTATTGAGAGTGATGCTTGCGACAATGGACTTGGTTTTTCTCTTCTTCAAGATGAACATCCCATTTCGTTCACTAGAAAATCCCTTTCCGGTAAGAATTTATCCGCCTCTACATATGAAAAAGAACTTATGGCTATTTTGCATGTAGTACACTGAGTGGCGTCCATACCTATTAGGGGATCATTTATGCATTAAGACTGATCATTAGAGTTTGAAATATTTCCTGTAACAACTAGCCTCATCCCCAAGACAACAGAAATGGGTTAGAAAATTCATGGATTATGATCTATTACAAGAAGGGTAAGGACAATCTTGTGGCGAATGCTCTATCTCACACATTTGATGACCATGTTTCTCTTTTAGCTATTTCTATCCCTATTCCAAATTGGTTGCAATATGTTCAACAAGGCTATGTCGATGACTCTTCATTATCTGAAATCATCAAATGGTTAGCTAATAACCTTTTTGTTGTACCTAATTACTCTTGGGATGGTGCTTATCTGAGATACAAGGGTCGTGTGGTACTTCCCCTGAGCACAAATATTCAATAGGATGTCTTTTATGAACTCCATGCTTCTCCATCGGCAGGGCACTCTAGGTTCCTCAAAATGTATGAGCAGGCATGACATAACTTCTTTTGGAAGGGAATGAAAAGGACAATTCAACAGATGGTGGTTTAATGTGATGCCTGCCAACGCCACAAGGGTGAAACAACAATCCTTTTGGGATTGCTCGAAACCTTTCCCATCCCTACACGGATTTGGACAGATATTTCAATGGATTTAATTAAAGGGCTCCCTAAATTTGGAGGGAAGACAATGATCTTGGTTGGGTTGATCAACTCTCTAAATATAGTCATTTTTGTGCCCTTAGCCATCCATATGCCACCTCCGCAGTCGCACAAATTTTCCTGCACCAGATCTTCCGTCTCCATGGAATCCCTTCTTCCATTGTCTTAGATCGCGATGAAACTTTCACAAGTCATTTTTTTGGCAGAACTATTTCTCCACACTGGCACCAAATGGAAGATGAGTTCAGGGTATCACCCAAAAACAAAGGGTCAAATTGAAGTTATCAACAAATGTTTGGAAACTTGTCTTCATTGCCTCACCTTTGAACAACAACATCAATGGGAAAAGTGGCTCCCTCTCGCTTAATGGTGGTATAATACCTCCTACCACACTGCATCTAAAATGACTCCATAAGAAGCAGGCTATGGTCAAGCACTGCCAATACTCCTTCCATACACCCCCAAGACTTCATCAATTCAGGCAGTTGACACAGTTCTCCGAAACCGAGATCATATTCTTCACATTTTGCAGGACAATCTTCACATGGAAAGAAACCGAATGAAATAACAAGCCGATCAACACCATTATGAGCACACTTTTCAAGTCGATGATATGGTTTTTATTCGTCTATAGCCTTACAAACAATCCTCCCTGAAGCTCAAAGGGCGTCATAAGCTAGCTCCAAAGTTCTATCAGCCATATAAGGTTATTCAAAAGAGTGAGACCGTTGCTTAGAAATTGGAACTTCCTCCTTCCTCTCGCATTCACCCAATATTTCATGTCTCTTGTCTTAAAAAAGTTATTGGCACCAACATTAGAGCACAAATTGTTTTATCACAACTGGATAATGAAGTATCCATCATTTTGGAGCCCAGAGGCCATTCTCAATAGGCACAGTCGTAGCTTCACTCTTAATCCATCACAGATGTAACACCCCGTTTTTGACCCCATGGTATTGAAATTGTACATGATGTATATATTGTATTGAAATCATGGCGAGGAGCTCAAGGACAAGGCCCTACCATTGATTTGGTGTTTTGTGTATCAATGATCAAGGTTGATGCCGATGGTTATAGTGCTAAGTTAGGAACATTATATTTTAAAGTCATCATGTAAATATACAACTTAATAAAATACCACAACTAGCTATGCACTACAATGTAAGAGATGGGTGCATGATTTCACAAGGAATAGGGAGGGGAGTTCATCAAAATCTTGAACCAATAGGGTGATACCATATGTCAATGGGGGAACCCATAAAACCTCAACTACCCTTGTGTCCTCTGCACTCAATCATTCAATTCTTACAGAAGAGTGGTTGAGGCAGTTAATGCCTTGGGTAGAGCAATGCATGGAAATCAGATTTCGTGTCTAAGCAAACGTGCAGCCCACAATCTGGGGAAGCCGCATTGTTGCTTCTGAAGCAAGCAATCAAGGAGATGCGTACATAGTCCATCATTGGGGAAGTCACCCAAAACGTTTTGATGGTCATTCTCGTTCCATCCTGATTCATTCAGCATTATTCAAGCATCGTTCACTCTCCTGAGAGGGAGAAAGGGTTGTCCATTGTTATTTAGTGTGGTTCATTATCCTGCAGACGCAACACGAACTAGCAGAGTATTGCTATGCGTTGTGCAGTTTTTCTCTGTGTTACAAAGTGGTCTGGAACCTTAGTTATCTTTGTTACAATGTGGAGCCCTTTGTTGCTGAGTTACCTTGTGGTTTGTTGTTATGTGTACCTTGGTTTGGGTATGAACTGTATGCAAGAATTAGGAGTGGAAGAGACGTTGAATGGGCTTGATAAACCTAGTGCAGAGAGGAACCTCACGAGAAGATAAGAGTGGTTGGTGAATCTTCTGTGCACATCTTGAAGAGCACTGGAAGGGAAGGCATAGCCCAAGGGACTGTGTAACAGAGAAGAGGATGCTTCATTGTGTTGGGTGTGTAGGTATTGTGGATGCCGGGCCAGGTAGATCTTGTGGAGGTATCCCTAACTCTTGAATGAGACACTAGCTTAGCCATTCTTCATTTCCACTACCTTAGCAGCCTGATAAACCCAAAGGTAGATTGGCTTGGCTGGCAACTTGATAAACCCAATGGTATATTGGCTTGGCTGGGCAGCCTGATAAACCCAATTGTATATTGGCTTGGCTGAGCAGTCTGATAAACCCAACTGGTTGGGACAACTGACCATGGAAGAATATGCAAACAAATTCTTGGAACTGCTGAGGTATGTCAGGTATATCAGAGATGATAAAGTGAAAATCCAACGTTTCCTAAGTGGACTACCTCAGTCATACAAAGACAGAATTGAGTTTAATGAACCTGAAACACTAGAAGAGGTAATAATGAATGCCAAGTATTGCTATGATTAGAACAAAAGGAAACCGGATATCCATAAGGCATGGAAGGACAAGAAGAATGAGAAGTTTGACCAAAGGAAGAAAGGTTTCAAACCTTCTCACTTCTGAAATCAGCAAAGGCAACCATCACAAGCTGTGGCTAAGCCAACTTGAGCGATGGAAGACAGACTAAGAGATCCAAGAGACATCAAAGAACCTCTCCAATGTTGGGGATGTGGAGGAAACCATATGCGTAGGAACTGTCCGCATGAGAATGGGTATGTAAGGCAAGCTCACAATGTCCAAGGAGCTAAAACGGTGGGTCAAGTAGCAAGGACCGTCCCTAGAATTTATGCACCCCTGGAGGACCGTTAGGCATATCATCAATCAACTGTGGTTGAAGTTGAAGGTAAGATTGCTGAGCAATCTGTTTCTGTTTTGATTGACCCTGAATCTACTCACAACTATATTACTTCTAGAATCATTGAGATTTGTGCTTTTAAGAAAGTAAAGTGTAGCAAATCATGGTTAGTTCAACTAGCCACTGGAACCAAGAGAAAAGTTAGTAAAGTGGTAGAGAAATGTCCATTAATCATGGATAGGTTAGTCACTTGTGTAGACTTGAATGTTCTGCCACTTGGTTCCTATGATATTCTCATTGGAATGGACTGGTTAGAAGTGCACAGAGTCAATCTTGACTATTACAATAAGACTTTTGAACGCATGGATGAAGGGGGGAATCCAAGGGTTGTAAGAGGCATTCCAAAAGTGATTTCTGTTAGGAAGATTTCAACAATGTAGGTGAAGAAGTTCTGTAGGAAGTGTTGCAGATTGTATGCAACCCATGTTTTGGAGGCATCAGAGAATGAAACTCCTAGGTTGGAGGACTTTCATGTATTGCAGGAATTTAGAGATGTTTTTCCTAATGAAATTTTAGGACTTCCTCCAAAGAGAGACATTGATTTTACAATTGACCGTGTGCCTTGAGCAACACCAATGTCCAAGACACCCTACATGATGAGTACACTAGAATTTCTAGAGCTGAAGATGCAACTGCAAGAGTTGTTGGAAAAGAAGTATATCAGGCAAAGTGTGTCCCCTTGAGGAGCACCAGTTCTGTTTGTGAAAAAGAAAGATGGTACACTCAGGTTATGTATTGATTACAGACAATTGAATAAGGTTACTGTGAAGAATAAATACCTTTACCTCGAATTGATGACATTTTTTATCAAATGAGAAGAGTAAAGGTATTTTCCAAGTTTGACTTGAGGTCTAGTTACCATTAGGCAAGAATCAAAGATGAAGATATTCATAAGACAACCTTTGGAACAAGGTATAAACATTATGAGTTTGTAGTGGTACCATTTGGTCTCACAAATGCATCAACTACATTCATGTGTCTCATGAATAATGTCTTCAACAAGTATCTGGACAAGTTTGTTTTTGTCTTATGGATGACATTCTTATTTATTCAAAGAATGAAGAAGAGCATGCTGAACATTTGAGACTGACATTGAAATTGCTAAGGGAGCATAAGTTGTATGCCAAGCTAAGCAAATGTGACTTCTATAAAGATAGAATTCATTGTTTGCATCACATTATCTCATAGGAGAGCATATCTGTGGACCCTGAAAAGATTCAGGCCATCATGAATTGGCCAACCCTAAGAAATGTGACAGATGTGAGATAATTTATGGGACTTGCATAATACTACAAGAGGTTCATTGAAGGATTCTCCAAGGTTGCACGTTCAATCACTTCTTCGCAAAAGAAGGGGATAAGGTTTGAATGGACACCAAGATGTGAAGAAAGTTTCCAGCAGTTGAAGAATCTTCTTACAAGTGCACCAATTATGAACAGTTTCAAACCCAAAAAAAGACTTAGTGGTGTTACTGATGCATGTAATCAAGGACTTGGAGGAGTTCTTATGCAAGAAACCATGTGGTATGTTATGAGTCCTGGAAGTTGAAGGAGCATGAAAAGAACTATGCTACTCATGAACTAGAACTTGCAGCCATAGTACATGCTCTGAAGATGCAGAGATATTACTTGATGGGAAGAAAATTTGAGCCAAGGACAAACCACTGTGGTCTGAAGTACTTGTTTGATCAACCAACTCTAAATGTTAGGAAAGTTAGATGGCTGAAGTTTTTGTGTGAGTTTGATTTTGAAATCAAGCACATAAAAGGAAAAGAAAATAAAGTGGCTGATGCACTCAACAGGAAGGTGCATGAAATGCATGTGGCATATCTTAGTATTTGCCAACCAGATTTGAGGCAGCAGATTATTAATCATACTGCTGAGGATGAAATGTATGTGCAGATAAAGGATAAGTTGTAGTAGCAAAGCCTTGAAAAGAAGTATGAGGGATATAAATTGGAAGAAGATGAACTTACTTATAAGAACAAAATTTATATTCCAAATGTAGCAGACTTGAGAAGAATTGCTATGGATGAGATCCATTAAGCTCCATATTATGATCACCCAGGATATCAAAAGACAATTGCTACAGCCAGAAATCAATATTTTTGGCCAGGAATGAAAAATGACATTGCTGAGTATATTTCTAAGTACATGAAATGTTAGCAGGAGAAGGTCGAGCATCAACACCCAGCAGGTTTATTGCATCATTTGCCAGTACCATAATGGAAATGGGAAGTTATTTCCATAGATTTTATTACAAGATTGCCAATGACTATGAGACAACATGATTCCATCATGGTTGTGGTGGACAAGTTGACAAAGGTATCACATTTTATACCGATTAAGTCCACGTATAAGTCGGATACCATTGCAAAAATCTTGATGAAGGAGATTTTCAGATTGCATGGATTGCCTAAGGCAATAATTTCTGACAGGGATACCAAGTTCACTTCCGATTTTTGGAAGGGTTTGTTTGCATATTTGGGTACAAGCCTAAACTTTAGCACCACCCACCATCCTCAGATTGATGGATAGACAAAGAGAGTGAATCAAGTGCTTGAAGACATGCTTTACATGTATGTAATTAACAAACCATCTAAATGAGAAGATTATTTACACTTGGTAGAATTTGCATATAATAATAGACAAGAAGCATCATTGGGAATGAGTCCATATGAAGCCTTGTATGGAAGAAGGTGTAGGACACCAGTAACTTAGGATAATCCAGTGAACATGACTGTGCTTGGTCCAGAATTGCTCAAGGAAATGGAGCAAAAGGTTGTAAAGATCAGGCAGAACCTGAAAAAAACTCAAGATAGACAAAAGAGCTATGCAGCTAAGCATAGAGTGCATAGAGAGTTCAGTGTTGGAGATCATGTTTACCTTAGAGTGAGGCCAAGGAAGAGTTCCTTGAAGCTTGGAAGTTGTGCTAAGTTGTCACCTAGATATTGTGGGCCTTTTGAAGTGCTTGAAAGAATAGGGCCAATTGCATATAAAATTGCATTGCCTGCTAGCACTAGAGCTCATAATGTTTTTCATGTTTCTTTGCTTAAGAAATTTGTACATGATCATAGCCATGTGATAAATTGGGATGTGATCCAAGTGGAACCCGAGGGAGAATTCCAAACTAAGCCATTACGCATCCTCGACAAGAAGGTCAAAATGCTTTGGAATCAAGCCGTTGGATAGGTAAAGGTGCAGTGGAAGCACTACGGTCCTGTTGAGCCTACGTGGGAGTGAGAGGATGCCATGTGATTGACACATCCATTTTTGTTCAATTTTGTAAAGCACTAAGGACAGTGCTAATGAAGGGGGAGGGGAATGTAACCATTAGAGGAATTTTGGGGTTCAAAATGGGC
>LPNX011020741.1:0-34144 GCA_001517045.1 Pseudotsuga menziesii | reverse complement strand
GAGATATGTCGAAAATACGAACAAAAAAAGTAGTTTTTTTAATGACAAATATGTCAATTCAACTATTATGGTTGACTTATTTTATTGAAATTCTATTGGTTTTTGAATTCCAACTCACAAAAAACTTATTTTGGCACGTTTTTTTATAAGGCCCATTTTAGACCCCAAGTTTCCTATAATGACCCCAGTTTTAACCCCATGGTATTGAAATTGTACATGATGTATATATTGTATTGAGAAACCATGGCGAGGAGCTCAAGGCTAAGGCCCTGCCATTGATTAGGTGTTTTGTGTATTGACGATCAAGGTTGATGCCGATGGTTATATTGCTAAGTCAGGCACATTATATTTTGAAGTCATCATGTAAATACACAATTTAATAAGATACCACAACTAGCTATGCACTGCAACGTAAGAGATGGGGGCATGATTTCACAAGGAACAGAGAGGGGAGTTAGTCAAACTCCTGAGTCAATAGGGTGAGACCAGATGTCAATGGGGTAACCCATAAACCCTCAACTACTCTTGTGTCCTCTGCACTCAATCATCCAGTTCTTCTAGAAGAGCGGTTGAGGCAGTTAATGCCTTGGGTAAAGCAAGGCATGGCAGTCCGATTTCGTGTCTGAGCAAATCTGTAGCCCACAGTCTGGGGAAGCCGCATTCTTGCTTCTAAAGCAAGCAATCACAGGGACGGGTTCTCAGTCCATCATTGGGGAAGTCGCCCAAAACGTTTTGATGGTCATTCTTGTTCCATCCCGATTCATTCAACATTATTCAGACATCGTTCACTCTCATGAGAGGGAGTTATCCATTGTTGTTTAGTGTGGTTCATCATCCCGTAGACGTAGCGCAAGCTAGCAGAGTATTGCTATGCGTTATGCCATGTTTCTCGTGTTACAGAGTGGTCTAGAACCCTGGTTATTTGTGTTACAGTGTGGAGCCCTGTGTTGCTAAGTTACCTTGTGGTTTGATGTTATGTGTACCCAGGTTTTGGTATGAACTGTATGCAAGACTCAGGAGTGGAAGAGACGCCGAATGGGCTTGATAGACCTAGTGCAGAGAGGAACCTCACGAAAAGATAAGAGTGGCTAGTGAATCTTCTATGCACATCCTGAAGAGCATTGGAAGGGAAGGCATAACACGAGGGACTGTGTAGCAAAAAAGGGGATGCTTCCTTGTGTTGGGTGTGTAGGTATTGTGGATGCTAGGCTAGATAGATCTTGTAGAGGTGTCCCTAGCTCTTGAATGAGCCACTAGCTTAGCCATTCTTCCTTTCCACTACCTTAGCAGCCTGATAAACCCAAAGGTAGATTGGCTTGGTTGGCATCCTGATAAACTTCAATGGTATATCGGCTTGGTTGGCAGCCTGATAAACATCAATGGTATATTGGCTTGGCTGGGCAACCTGATAAACCCAATCATATATTGGCTTGGGTGAGCATCCTGATAAATCCAACTAGTAGTTGGCATGGTTGTGTCTTGTTGAGCATTTGGCCATGTGTGACCCTTGGCTTGACATCTTGATAAACCCAGCAGTGTGATGGATTGGTTGAGTAGCCTAATAAACCCATCTGTTAGTTGGCTTGGCTTGTCCTAAATGTGAATGTTGGCTTCACTGTGTGTAGTCTGATAAACCCAACTGTTGTTGGCTTGGCTGTGTAGCCTGATAAACCCAACAATATTTTGGCTTGTTTGCTTGTAGCCTAATAAAACCAATTGTGTATTGGCTTGGTTGGACAGTCTGATAAACCCAAATGTAGGTTGTCTTGATTGTGTTTGATATGCCTGGCTATGTGTGAGCCTATTGTTCATTAGTTCCTTCTGGAAGTCATGCCCAGCTCGGGGGTGGCAGTTGTGTTGAGAGATTGATGAACACAATTGGCCTATGGTTGGGTGGACAGTTGCAACGACATAGCTAGTTGCGGTACAACTTCATCTTCAAGCTAAGTATTCTCTGTTGTGTTATTTTTGCAATGTATTTGCTTATGAATATACTGATTATGTAGAATGCTTATGATTGATGAATTAAGTAGAGTTTACTATTGATTAAATATCCCTGCATTTGAATTTGTTATGCCTTGTATTTTCCACTGCATTTGCTTATGATCATGGAGGCTAGAGGGCATGGTTACAGGATCATAAATGCAACTATCCTAAGGTAAAAAATGTTGGTTTTCCGCACCCCAGAATCTGTCTGCGGAAAGCGGAAGGTAGAAAACAGGAAAAAGGCAAAGCAGAATGTTGGTTTTCTACACCTTGGAATCTGCCTACGGAAGGTGGAATGCGAGAGCAAAAAAGAGCCGAAAATTCTAAGGTAAAAGTATGTTTTCTACACCCCAGAATCCACTTGTGAAAGGCGGAAGGTGAGAGGCAAAAAACTAGGGAAAAAAACTAAGGTAAAAAGTTATTTTTCAATTTTTGAGGTCCGCAGCGAAAGGTAGAAAGCTGGAAGTTGGAAGATGGAAAGTCGAAAGACAAAGTGATCGTTTTGTGGGTTTTCTGATTTTCGAGGTCTGCAAGGGAAGACAGAAAGGCGGAAGTGAGAAGGCAGAAAGTCAAAAGACAAAATGATCGTTTCAAGGAGTTCCCAACTTCCGACGTCCGCAGCAGAAGGCGGAAGTCGGAAGGCGAAAAGTCGAAAGACAAGGTGGTCGTTTCGGAGAGTTTTCGATTCTCGAAGTCCACAGCGGAAGGCGAAAGGGCAAAATGCAAAAGTCGAGAAAGTCAGTTCAGTGCGGAAACGACTTTCCTGGTTGCAAAGTGGATATGTTGATGCATAACGACTGTTACAGTGATGTTTATGCTTAAGCATGAATGTAAAAGGATGAACATGACCCATCACTATGTTTAAAGAGAAATAAGTAATAAGTTTCAAATTATTCTGCATATCAATCAAGTGTATGGGCACCGAGTTCATGTACATCGTGGTATATCAAAGCAATGGTAGAGTAGCGGGGACACTACAACATAGGTATTAATTCAGTGGCACAACATGCAACTAGAGGATGCTACATGGGAACCACTCCTTTAGATTTATCAATTTCCACATCTAAAGCTTTGAGGACAAAGCTATTCTAAGAGAGAGGGGATGTTAGGAACCCGTGTCAACCATTTTCTTTAATTTGTTAGTATATTGTTGTTCGACGCATATGTTTTGTAAGTCGTCTCGTGAGTATATTGTGTTATCCCACATTCATGGAAAGTAATAGTTGTTTAGATTAGACTTAGTATATAAGTACATGTTGAGGCCAATGAAGCCATCCACGGGTTATTTGTATTGAGCTTGCTCAAAGGAGATTTCCCTCTCGAAGTGGCATGCGATCAATAAATTCCTTTTGTGTTCTTCTATTTCTGTCATATCGTGCATTTTTATTATTTATTGTAGGAGGTAGTGATGATGATGATGTGGTTTCCTAAAGTCATAGTGTGGTAGCTCAGTTTATGATTGGTATGTCAACCTGACAAGGCCTGTTTGATCCTCGAGGGGATTGGTATCTCTGATTAGGCTTGTTTGGTCCGAAAGGATTAGCAAGTCGGCCAAGGCTTATTTGATGCCTAGGTAGATTGGTATGTCTGACTAGGCTTGTTTGGTCCTAAAGAATTAGCAAGTCAAACACGATGTGTTTTATCTACCAGAGTACCCACTATATAGTTGCTCTAGATGTCTAATGATGACGATATTCCAGCTGTTACATGCTGATGATATTCCTGATGATGATGATGGTGTTCAAGCAACCACACGCTGATGTTATGCTCCTGTCAATGATGATGATGATGATGTTCCATGTTGATGCTGCTAATGATGTTCCATGTTGATGATGACGCTCTTGCTGCTGATAATAATGATGTTCCATGCTGATGATGTTGATGATGTTCCAGATATATGATGTTGTTCCAAAAATTCCTATGACATAGATTCACCAGCTAGTTGTACAATTGTTGTTGTTCTTGACGATGTTGTAGAATACCTTCCTCGTTAAGTGGGAGCGTTAAAGAAATGTAACTTCGAAAGATATTCTATTGTACTTTTATTATATTATTATTATTCTTTCTACTGTACTTATATTTCTTTAAGTGATCCTATTGCTTTTGGTATACCCATTAAAATTCTAACACAGTAGAAATCACAAACAACAAAGACACCAACAATTTATAAAAATTACTACCTTAGTGCATTCGTGGATGGTGCATGAGAATCATGCGTGCCAACACAAGTTTAACAACCAAATCAATGAGTCAGACTCGCATAAATCGTGGCATATAAAAATAATAGTCATTGTGGCATGAGAATTTTAACTTAGAGCGTTCTCCTCATTAAAAGGCATGTCCAATGAAATTCACCAAAAGTTGAATTAATTACATGAGACTTAGGATTGAAGTTATATGTATGCCTCGAAAGCATATTATAAAAGAGACGACCCGAGATTAGAATGGATTCTTAGTTAACATAGACTGCAACACTATTTTTAACCCACAAGTTTATTAAAACACCACATGGACAAAGGGATAAACTCAAAATTCTAATATTATTTCCAAGATCAAGTGGAGTGGTCACAAGTTATTAGGGTTTATTCATTGTTACTAAAACACAAAACAAAAAATGAATAAGTTGTTGGGTTTCAGTTTACTAGAGGATCTTGCACATGCACTCAAAGAGGGTGTATTGGCTTTAGGTCAATTGGATCCTATAAAATGACATTCAAGGCTCATTGTAAATGGTCGGATTTTCTTTATAGAAGCAACATCCATCTTTACTTTTGATCTCTTAGACTAACTATTATCCTTTAATCAAGGATATTCATTGTACTGATTTTGGACTTTTCCATCGTGGCACAATCAACCCTTCAGAAATACTTTTAATAAAGAAGTGTGTTTTCTTTGAACCTCCCTTTTTGTTGGTATGGTGTTTCATTTTTGTTCTTTGATTAATAGCTCATAGCTTATTGTCATGGTTAATTTTGATCTTTCAATAGGTATTCTTTCTAACTTTTTTCATCTCTCTCATGCTAACCTTGCAGGATCCCATCCAAAGCTAAATTAAAAAAACTATATTTTCCTAACGTTTTGGCAAAGTGTTTACACACTATCCAAGATGAATTTGCTGTCAGCTTTTCTGTGCTTTTCACAGAAGATTAGATCCAAAATCAGCAACACGGTACCTAGGGACTCCCCCTAAGGTTGGAACATACCAACCCAATGGAGAAGAGGTGAGCCCGTAACACTTTTAGGCATTCTCTTCTTGAATTACCCATTTTTTTATCGTTGATTTACACTCATACTAGAAGCAGTAGATCTGCTTCAGGGGTGAAAAAGTGTGCTAACAAGGCCAAAAACCAAGGAATTCCGGCCATGGGATGCAAAACCAGAAACAACCAAAGGACATGTTGGTTGAACAAGAGACCTCAGCAAAGGTTGCCCCCCATTTTAATATTTATTTTCAATGTTGCATTTGGCAAGGCGTTTTTCTACTTAAAATAACCTCATTCAAGTTCATATATAACTCAAAATGTCTTCATCACCAGCAGATGCATGCCCATTTTTAAAAATAATTTAGAAGTCAATGTACATTACAAGATAGATGCTATAGTGTACTCTATATTTTTTTTTAGCAACAACCCATGCAACACAAGACTTTCAACTTGATAGTGACAATGCACACCGAGAATTATGCACTTGAATCCTTGAAAAGAAACAAGAATCTACTTCAGCAACAATACAATACGATCAAATAAATATGCAGTGAGATTAAAAGCAATGCCAGCTTTAAAAAACTAGCACTTGGATAAAACATAAATTAAAATTAAAAAAGATTTGAAGCTCTTCATAGACCACTTTGTAGAGGTTGCATCAACCAACTCAAGATGGTTGTAATCCATGTTGATGCAAAGATTTAATTGATCCACCCAAAGCCTATGGGTTGCTAATGACTATTTGTTGCACACAACCAACAATGTTCATTTTCATTCTCTTGTTGGTTTGATTATATCTAATCATTTCGGTTATAGATTATAATCCTTTGCAATTGATAAAGCCCAACATAGACCCATCTTAACTCCAATTCTGCCAAAAGGGATCAAATCTTTTGAGGTACAACCTTTCCTCAAATTTTGCGATCTAAAAAAAGGTTTGCACTCCAATGGATTTGATTCCTCTGGATACTTGGTAGATCCAGAGTTTAGATGTGTCTATGCTGGTTTATTTTATTATAGCCATCTCCTTTTTTTCGTTTTAATTTATTAACAGTACAGTTGTAACATTGCCTGCAGACAACTTTGATCATGCTATGGAAACTTAGGTGCAAGTATGTTCATGCTATGGAAACTTAGGTGCAAGTATGTTTTGATCATGAAAGTAGTTCCATTTCAGCTTTTATTGCGCTTTGGAAAGATGAGGTACGCCATCAGTTACTAGCCAAGGGCACCCAGTTAATCAAGGAAGCCGAAAAGTTAGATCCTATTGTATATTCTAATTTTATTCCTGCTCTTACAAGCTTTAAAAAACAATTAAGATAGGCATTGCATATACCTTTCCACAACTGGCTTTTTTTTATTGTAAATAAGTTTATGTGAATATAAGAAGTATTTTTCAATTAAAAAAACATTACAGCTGTAACTATAAATACACCAAATTATCTTCTACTACATATGCCTATAGATGCACCTTAATTATTGACTGTGCAATGCTCATTGACTAGAAACAACAAAGAAAAGTACCAATATTTTTTAAACAATATTATTATTACTTTATTTTTAATTTTGTAAAATATTCTATTAACACATATGGGGAGAAATGTTACAATCTTTGATTATTGGGCTGTGAAAGTTAATATGGATCTATTTTGTAACTGTATTTATGTTTATCCAATTTAATACATATCTATTTTTCATTTTAATTGTGAATTTACATTAAAAAAAAATTTACCAATTTTGCTTTTTGAGGTGACATAAGTTAGAGATATGACACATCTCACACAACTTGGCTGTACAAAGGACCTCTCGGTGCAATGAGAAAAAACAAGCAAAATAAGAGACATACTGTTAAGAGTGTGCTGCTTTGTTTAGGTGTTGCAACTCTGTGGTTCACTGCTCCTCCCCTAGGATCTGGCAGTGCTTGCGAATCTTGGCCTTATTCTCCCTCTGGAAGACCAGGTGTAAACCTATTTTTGAGCATCAGAGTAGCTCTCTCTCTCTGTTTTTTGTATCATGGGGCATGATAACGTATACCATCAGCTTTTGGAAAAGGGTGCTTTGTTGATAAAAGATGCCCAGACATTAGTTTACTTAACCTATTCAGACTTTATTTCTGTTTTAGTAGCTTTACAGAAGAGGTTATGAATTCCAACTGTATATACTCTTCGACCCTTCAATCTTCTGTTTGTAAATACAAGATTATGTTTCAAAAATAAATAAATAAATATGGGCTTCTTGATTTCATTGAAAACTATAAATAAGTTCATTTGCAAAATCTTCAGCAGAGAATTTCTCCTTTCTAATTCCTGGAAGAAACAACTGCAATTGGGTAGAATTATGTGCTTGCACCATAGCTAACGAGGCAACGCAAAGGGTTATCTTTTATATTCTTGTAAATTGCACGTCTGCCTGACTGAAATATACTCCAAATATATAAACAGAGTACAGGATCTCCTCACATAGAAGAGGTTATGAATTCCACTGTATATACTCTTCCACCCTTCAAAAATAAATAAATAAATATGGGATTCTTGATTTCATTGAAAAGTATAAAGAAGTTCATTTACAAAATCTACAGCAGAAAATTTCTCCTTTCTAATTCCTGGAAGACAAAACTGCAATTGGGTAGAATTATGTGCTTGCACCATAGCTAACAAGGCAACGCAAGTGGTTATCCTTTATATTATTGTAAATACTAAATAGAATGTGCCTGACTGAAATATACTCCAAATATACAAAAAATAGAGTACAGGATCTCCTCACATAAAAGAGGCATTTATGTACATCTTAACTACGGATGAATTGAATGACCAATTGCTGTGCTCCTGTCCTAATTTCTGTTCCTGGCCTAATTTCTTTTCATTACCTGACGATTTCTATTTTGAATAGTACAAGAAGTGTAGGAATTAAATCTGGATAGACAGAAATTCTATAAGCTGAAAGATATTTATTGTTAAAAGGCCTTTCTCATTACCAAATGCCGAGAAATGAGTTGCAAATCTGGTCATGCAATAAAGGAGGCAAATATACAGATCATGCCTAATATAGGTCTTCACTACCCAGAGGCATTCAAGGGGTCACTATATTACAGGTATCCCACATTATCCTGCTTAGTGTTCAAAAATCAAATCAACCTCTCCTTGTATCAAGATCACATGCTCTATCTTCACCTTGAAAATCGTTGCAGATATCATCGTCTTAGAAATGTTTGCAGCTAGATGCCACACAAGCTATTAATGACATTTAATCATTTTATACTATTTAAACATTAAAAGCCTATGATGAAACTTAGGCTTCCTTACTGGTTTGCTGCAAAATGATTGAAAATTGTCTCCAATGTCGACTGACCGATGCTATATTCAGCAATACCAGCTTTCTCTCTGGAGCCAAATATTGTCAAATCAATTAAAATAAAAAAGTTATAAAATATTTACCGCTGCTAAGCTTGAATAAAGAACCACAGTTTAATCTGAGTTTTTGAATCAAACCTGTTCTTTTCCAAATGACCAAAGATGTCTGCAAGAGATGCCCCTTCTTGATAAGGCAGCTGCATCAAATTCACATGCAAAATAGCAGATACAATAAGAAATTACTGAGAGAATTCCACTCAATATCATCCTCAATTTGGCAGAAATGAAATCAAATAAAATAACTTAGATGAAGTTAAGCACCAGTAAAATTAAGTTTCATGAAAGCATAAGCAAAAGAAAAACAGCAATTCAACTACAACGGGGAATGAACCTGATATCTTTTCCTCCTTTTGGTCTGAAAGATAAACTAAGGGGTAACAAACAAAACAGTAGAAAAACTACTAGCAAAAACTGGAGGGCTTGCATGCCAGAAAAGGCACATCTACATGACCTACTTGTGACCAATTTATATGTAGCACATGCATGTTTCATATTTACCACAAATAGGAAGCATGATCTTGTGAGGCAAGAAAAATAGGTTGTTTTAATGGGATAGACATCTGCTACCCTTGCACAAAATCTAGCATATTCAACACAGCAGATGCACTCACTCAGTTCATCTTCCAGCTACTGGATGCCATATAAAAATGGCATTTGAATACTTTCAGTGATATATTTTATTCTCCTAGGGCGCCATCAGTGGGCATAGTGGTGTAGCCACTCATTTTTACCATATTGCTATGTTCTCGGATTCATTTCTACACTCAGATTGTCCCCAGGTGTGGTCAGCAGTGAGCTACAGACAGTTTTATCTTCCAGGATGATGTTTCAGGCACATTAAAAATGAAGAACTGGCTAACAAAGGAAATTGATTTGGGCAAATGTGGCAAGGAAATGGCATGAAACTTGTTCGAGGCATGATGTTGATATGTTATACACCTTCCAGCATGGTCATCCCCCTTTGTGGGGTCCACATCTAGCATTCATGATTTTGGGCGATTTATTGTATTATTGAGGGGCCATGACTTAGTGACTTTAGTGACTTTATGATTATATTTTGATATATTATTTGATGTTGTGCCTTGGGGTCATGCTAGTGAAGGATAGGTACACCTCCTAGCCCCCCCATGTGCTATGTCATGTTTCCTAGTCATATTTTATGTGGTGCGTCCCCCTTGAGCGTTTTAGGGAGTGCGCCCTGTTACCTCCCAGCTTGTAGGGGTAACATTGAGGATTTTTGGCTAAACTATAAAGCCGTGTTGCAGAAGGAAACCTGGGTTAGACATAATTGAAAAGACTGCCTTTCATATATCTGTAAAGACAAAGGGAGCAACTCAAGCTGGAAATTGCCACCATTCACGATGTCTGCACTTAAAACTATTCACATACTAAAGGGAAGTATATTTTTTCACCCACAGGCTACAAAATGAGGCTGACTGGTATCTGTCCATGAAGCGCCAGCTCCTAAACTCTGAGTTGTTCAGCATTTCACGAGTCTTAGACTGTCACGACAGCCTTTGAAAAACATAACATTTTCCCAGAGGATCATGATCAACATCACGCAGCTGATTATAGGGGACAATTTCATGTTGTATCATTTGTCAAGGCGTGATAGAAGGAAACCAGTGGTTACATCGTGGACTGGCCCACGTTTCTTTTTGCAGCAGAATAGTGGAATAATTCACAGGTTTTTGATGGCATCACCAAGTTGGCCTGAGGTTCCAAGTTACTATATAAGGTTAAATTCTGGGAATCGGCATGAATTGACATGAACCGTCGATCACTGCTGTTCTACCCACCACCACATCAAAGCGTTTTGATTGGCAATTAATAAAAGTCAAAGATGTAGGCTATAAAACAGAGCACACCAAATTTTATTTCTCCGAGGTGGAGTTTGATTCGATTCAGCAGCTTGGCAGTTCTATCTGGCAGTCCAGATTGGCCCAAGAATAAGGTGTATGGACATTAGCATAAGATTTCAGATAGGATTTTCTGAATAACTGATAAAAGTTATGATTCTAGCAAATCAGAGACCCCGCAAACTTGATCCAGAAATTCTCACAGGTTGTTGGTGTGGAGTTTTAAGCAATAACTTCCACTGCCTTGGGTCCGCATCACCGGTTCCTCCTAGCAGCCGAGCTCTTTTTGATCTACTACTGGTCGTAAGCTTGAGTTGGACGCATTTCCTCCTGTGTTTCAGACTCATGTTTTCTTTGAATAATCAAGTTCCAGATGTGGCTCCTCGAGTGAAGTAGCAGCCGCTTGAGTTACAATGTGGAGTTATCCGTGACTTTTCTTTCGCTGCCGACTGCCTGGATTTCCCTTTGATTGGGCGTTTTGATTAATAGTAAATACGATCTGCCAGAACTGATGGATGTCCACGATGAGCGATTTAGGTAACTACTGAGGATATCTGTCATGCCCATGAAGTTCTGGAGCGGCGTCTCATTGCGCAGTTGCTCACCTTTTATGACTGTAATGCAAGTGGTCACGTTTTGGAGCAGTGCTCCAATTTCTTTTATGGCAAACAGAATGTGATCCATCGTTAGGAAACCACCTGGAGTTGGGGGTGGATCCTATATGATTTCCATTAGCAGCCGACTCAGGTGGTAGTTCGAGAGCAGCTGAACGATTCCAAACAGTTGTTTACACTGGTGTTGGGTATCCTCATTTGCCACGCATTCATGACAGCCGATAGCATATTTGTGATATGCCATAATGCAGACTTGGGCGTGCTTTCTTTCGGTTAGTCATTGATAAAAATAAATTTTTATCTAACAGTTGCCTGATCTAAAGTCACCTTTAGGCCGCTGTATGTAAAGGCCACGATTTGTGGGAACCCACGTGGAAATAGCCACTCGAGTCTTTTGATCTGATTGCATTTTGGTTTCCCACTTTTGGTTGGGAACAAATAGCTTAAGTGGGAGATCTTTTAATTAAGTGGTGGGATCATATTGTCGATAGGAGAGAAAAGTGGATCTATCCACCTTTTTTGTCTCATTTGTTATTATTTTATTATTTTACTTTTTGAAAAGAATTAGAGAGAAAGGCTTTTTGTGTCTATAAAAGTGACCTAGTTTCTCCTTTGTAAGGATGTAAAAAACTGGGAGGATATTTCCCCAGAGATTAATAGAAAAAATATCTGTTTTGGGTTTCATGGTTGTTCAGTTGAGCACTCGCTGTGATGTGTGGCGTGAACTTGCATGAATGAGCATTTGTTGCTAGAGGGCTCTTTCCTTTCTATGTTTGCATCGGAGACCATAAACGGATGCTATCATCCTATTGGAAGGCGGAAATCATAGCAGTTGCTATCATTTTCCCTTTGTGAGCATGCATACACGGGAATTGATGTTTACAGTTTATCAAGTTTGATTGTGTAGTATCTCTTTTGTTTGCATAGCGCATCTTCCACAATTAGGAGGAAGCAAATCTAGTAGCTGCGCCATTGACACAAGGCCCTCGTGGGTTCTCCCTTGACTCCATTTCTCCCTTTAGGTATACCGGCACTGGTCCATTAGTGAGGTTTGATCTTTTCCTCCTTCCATCAACTATTCAATTTACCTTATGCTACAACCATTTCTCTAAGGTAGCCTCTGCTAATCAACTTGTCTGCCATTGTTTCTTGCCTTAGTGATCTTAACATTAGGGACGCCCCCCTTGAGTTGGAGAAGAGCCAACTTGAAGCGAGGAAGAGAGGAGTGTGGTGACAATGACTTTTCTTTTTGTAGTTGCCATCGGGTTGGTGTGCCTAATTTTGGGCTTTGACACACACACGCCGGTCAGGAGCGGCAACATTTTTGGCGTCGTTGCCGAGGACAAAGTCTAGTTCCCTAATTTTGAAGACTCTGCTTCATTGATATTTGTGGGAGATCATATTGTAGATCCTAATTCTCACATGGTGACTCCACGAAGGAATGAAGCCCTTGTCCTTTTGCAGATCTAAAGACTTTTTGGGTGTAGAGGTGAGCACACTCAGAAATCAGAAGGCCTTCAAGCTCACCTTGGCAACTCCACAGTTCAATTTGAGGTATGACTATATGTATGTTGCATATTCAATACTTCATTATTTGAGAATATGGATGATAAAATGGAAGGACTTCGTGCTCACTTGCACGGAGCCTTCACCCCACTAGATTTCTCAGGTATCCATGGATTTCCTCATGGTTGCTACAAAAGAGTACTTAGAATTTTTCCAGAGTTCTTTGGATATGACAAGGACTCGACAATCCATCATATTGTTTCTTTCTGCAAGTTGATGGCGGATCTCAAAGTCTACCATGAGGATGATCTGAATCTCATGATTGTATTTTCCTTAACTTTTGAGGGAGATGCAGAGGATTGGTTCAATGACCTTTGGGATGAAAGCATAGAATCAATGGCAAAGTTTTTTGAGAAGTTTCTCCTTTGTTGGCATGAAGGAACGGTTGAAGAGATTGAGCATTTGGCCAAAGAGTATGATGCCCTCCTCCCCAGGACACAACCTGATTCTAAAGAAGAGATCCATGAAGATCTGGTTGATGAAGCCCCACATGGGCCATTGTTTGAAGATATTTTTGAAGACCCTCCTGACACGGCTGTAATAAAAGATTTTGAGCTTCCCCAAGCTTAAGAACAACTTCGTGTTGAAGATGAGAAGCCACCTCAGGTATATTTTGAAACTAATAACACTTGTATTGCAGATTTTCCTCATGAGAGGCTCTTGAATGACAAAAGTCAGATTGAAGAAGGGCTGCCCATTGCTTATTCCAGCCCTCTTCAGTGTTATATTGATAAAGCATGCACTCCAATGTGCTATATGATTGAAAATTTGAGCGATGGCTTACGTTTGCAGCATGAGCTTTTTTATGACAGCCATACTTTGATGGCATTTCCAGGTCACATTTACAACATATTTGAAGAGACCTTGTTTTGGTTAATGACCAAACACAGGGGAAGAGTTTCTATTACTGATGAGGAGCTGAGATGGCTCCATTGGTTGTATCATTTCTCTTGATGTCTTTCTGTCACTTGATAGAATAGGTAGGTAGGATGAATAAGCTCTTGCATGAGCATTTAAAATTTTCAGTATGTTTTTCAGTGTTTTGTAATAAGTGTCTGGATGTGAATTAAGCCATCCCACAACATTTTTTAAGTTGGTCTACTGATACTCAGAAATACTGAGGTTCTCATGTGCTCTCTCCAAGAGCACATCTCCCCATATGGAGCCAGATGTTACCTCCCAGCTTGTAGGGGTAACTTTGAGGCTTTTTGGCTAAACTATAAGGCTATGTTGCAGAAGGAAACATGGGTTTTAGACATAATTGAAACTATATCTGCACTTAAAACTATTCACATACTAAAGGGAAGTATATTTTTTCACCCACAGGCTACAAAATGAGGTTGACTGGGATCAGTCCATGAAGCACCAGCTCCTAAACACTAAGTTGTTCAGTATTTCACGAGTCTTAGACTGTCACAAAAACATTTGAAAAACATAAAATTTACCCAAAGGATCATGATCAACATCATGTAGCTGATTATAGGGGACAATTTCATTTTGTATCATTTGTCAAGGCGTGGCATTAGAAGGCAACTAGTGGTTACATCGTGGACCGACCCACGTTTCTTTTTGCAGCAGAATAGTGGAATAACTCACAGGTTTTTGATGGCATCACCAAGTTGGCCCGAGGTTCCAAGTTACTATATAAGTTTAAATTCTGGGAATCAATGTGAATTGACATGAACCGCCGATCACTGTTGTTCTACCCACCATCACATCAAAGCATTTTGTCTCGCAATTAATGAAAGATGTATCTCGCAGCTATAAAATAGAGCATGCCAAATTTTATTTCTCCGAAGTGGAGTTTGATTTGATTTAGCAGCTTGTCGGTTCTATCTAGCAGTCCAAATTGGCCCAAGAATCAGGTGTATGGACATCAACATAAGATTTCAGATAGGATTTTCTGAATAATTGATAAAAGTTGTGATTCTAGCAAATTAGCGACCCCGCAAACTTGATCTAGAATTTCTCACGGGTTGTTGGTGTGGAGTTTTGAGCAATAAATTCCACCGCCTTGGGCCTGTGTCACCAGTTCCTCCTAGCAGCCGAGCTCTTTTTTATCTGCTACTGGTCGTAAGCTTGACTTGGATGCATTTCCTCCCATGTTTCAAACTCATGTTTTCTTTGGATAATCAAGTTCCAGTTGTGGCTCCTCGAGTGAAGAAGCAGCCGCTCGAGTTACAACGTGGAGTTATACGTGACTTTTCTTTGGCTGCCGACTGCTTGGATTTCCCTTTGATTGGGCGTTTTGATAAATACGATCTGCCAGAACTGATGGATGTCCACAATGAGCAATTTAGGTAACTACTGAGGATATTTGTCATGCCCGTGAAGTTCAGGAGCGGTGTCCCATTGCACAAAGGCTAACCTTTTATGACTGTAATGCAGGTGATCACGTTTTGGAGCAATGCTCCGATTTCTTTTATGGCAAACAGAATGTGATCCATCATTAGGAAACCACTTGGAGTTGGGGATGGATCCTATACGATTTCCTTTAGCAGCCGACTCAAGTGATAGTTCAAGAGTAGCTGAATGATTTCAAACAATTGCTTACACTGGCGATGGGTATCCTCATTTGCCACGTGTTCGTGACGCCGATAGCATATTTGTGATATGCCATAACGCAGACTTGGGCGTGCTTTCTTTCTGTGAGTCATTGATAAAAATAAATTTTTATCTAACAGTTGCTTGATCTAAAGTCACCTTTAGGCCGTTGTATGTGAAGGCCACGATTTGTGGGATCCCACGTGGAAATAGCCACTCAAGTCTTTTGATCTGATTGCAGTTTAGTTGCCCACTTTTGGTTGGGAACAAATAGCTTAAGTGGGAGATCTTTTAATTAAGTGGTGGGATCATATTGTCGATGGGAGAGAAAATTTGATCTATCCACCTTTTTTTGTCTCATTTGTTATTATTTTATTATTTTACCTTTTGAAAAGAATTAGAGAGAAAGGCTTTTTGGGTCTATAAAAGTGACCTACTTTCTCCTTTGTAAGGATGGAAAAAACTGGGCGGATTTTTCCCCAGAGATTAATAGAAAAAATATTTGTTTTGGGTTTCATGGTTGTTCAGTTGAGCACTCACTGTGATGTGCGACGTGAACTTGCATGAATGAGCGTTTGTTGCTAGAGGCCTCTTCCTTTCTATGTTTGCGTCGGAGACCATAAACGGATGCTATCATCCTATTGGAAGGTGGAAATCATAGCAATTGCTATCCTTTTCCTTTTGTGAGGATGCATACACGGGAATTGATGTTTACCGTTTATCAAGTTTGATTGTGTAGTATCTCTTTTGTTTGCATAGCGCATCTTCCGCAATTAGGAGGAAGCAAATCTAGTAGCTGCGCCATTGACACAAGGACCTTGTGGGTTCTCCCTTGACTCCATTTCTCCCTTTAGGTATACCAACACCGGTCCATTAGTGAGGTTTGATCTTTCCCTCCTTCCATCAACCATTCAATTTACCTTATGCTACAACCATTTCTCTAAGGCAACCTCTTCTAATCACCTTGTTCACCATTGTTTCCTGCCTTAGTGATCTTAAAATTAGGGACGTCCCTTGAGTTGGAGAAGAGCCAACGTGAAGCGAGGAAGAGAGGAGTGTGGTGACAGTGGCTTCTCTTTTCGCAGTTGCCATCGGACTGGCGTGCCTAATTTTGGTCTTTGACACACGCACGTTGGTCAGGAGTGGCAACACGCCCCCTGTATTTTTGAGTTGATCCATGTATGACATATCTAGATAATTTTAGATTAGATTGATGTATCTTATGATCCTAGCCATTGATACTTTTGGATCTAGGTATTTTGGATTGGAGAGATCTATATATTGAGATGCTCTCTCATTTGTAAAGGGACTTTTGGCTCTTGGATTCTTGGGATAACACAAATATTTTTGCACCAACTCTTGGAAACTTTGTCAAATGTCTTGTATGAAGATTGGAAAGTCTTTTTCTCTCTAACATTCTTGTGGATCTTTGTAACAAACAAAATATTAAAATAATGAATAATATGTAATAATATAAATAAAACATAATATTAATTATATTTAACTAAGGTACATAACCCTTCAATTAATAGTCACCTTATAAGCCCTATATATATGCGGCTACATCCTCATTGTCCATTATCATCTTTATCTTATCAATTATATATTCAATTATTTGTCCATTTATGGATCCTTTATATTATTTACATTGGTTATTTGTGTCAAAAATAATTTTATTGTTTTAGTGGTATCAGAGCCTCTTCTTGGGATTGATTTTGAAACACTTCTCGTAGCTTCTCCAAAACTTGGCCTTTCGCCATTATTTTGACTTTGTCTAATTTGACTTTTGGCCATCAATTTGAATTAATTAATTATTTCGTACAAATAAGAATTGGGAAAAAAAGTAAAAAGAAAAGAAAATAATATTCAGTCAAGTTAATCTAAAAAATAAAAAAGGAGAAAAGAATAAATTATTCCGGCTAAAAATGAAAAGATGAGACCAAGAAGTAAGAAAAATAAATTATTACAAAGAAGAAGTGGGAAAAAGAATTATCCGCAAGAGAAGGAAAAAAGAGAGAGAAAAAATGAAAAGAATAGAATTCATAAAACCACACATGGTTTTATGAAGTCGCACATGGTTTTACTTACTATATTAAAATTATATAGAAGTTCAATAAGGTTTGTTTTGAGAAGAAAGCATCTTGATGAGGAGGGAATTGTAACAAATAAAATATTAAAATAATGAATAATATATAATAATATAAATAAAACATAATATTAATTATATTTAACTAAGGGACATAACCCTTCGGTTAATAGTCACCTTATAAGCCTATATATGCGGCTACATCCTCCTTGTACATTATCATCTTTATCTTATGTCACAACCGTATCCGGTTGTTTGACTTCAAGAAGCATATCTGACTTCCATGTTGAAGAAAAGAATGTATGAATATAATAATTTGATGGATGATTTACAAATGGGTAGGCCACGTTTAAAAATGGTTGGCCATTTACATGGAGGGTCACGTCCTCATATTTACAATTAATGTTTCATTAATTATCCTAAACTATTTTTTTCTTTTATAAATCAAAAGACTATATTACTTATAAGGACTAATTACATAGCTTTCTTGCAGAGTTCCAGGTTCAACATGTACTTCTATCATTCATAACATCAAAACATCTCCATACCATTCCGGTTGGGACTCCAAAATTTGATCCTATCTTCTTCATAACTATTCTATACTGCTACTACTATTATAAAGCTACTGGCAGAAGCAACAAAACAACGAGAAGTACTCTATTTATCAGCTGGACTTCATACAGGAACACGACCTTGGTCCTCGCTACTAGAGCTGCCCAAATCAGTGCTTTTACTCAGCCCAACTTCTATCAGCTCCTTCAAATTCGCTTCTTTCTCCGTTTGTTGGTTCTAGTTCTGCAAGTTCAGGGCATAGAATTTCAGGCCCATCTTGGCCACCATCAAATCAATTTTCCGATGCATCAGCCGACTATCTTGATGATGCTCCTTCCAATTCTGGATGAGCTCCTAGTCACCCTAGCACTTTCCTTCACCACTCATGGCTAAGTGAGCCATGTAATGTCCTCTTTTGCTTAGGCATTGAGGACCGACTCGCTAACCTATGTGATTCCTGTAGGTTCGAGCGGGCACTGACAGTTAGGGAATTAGCTAAAGACTGATGCCATATACAGAAGATCTAGGGCATCAATATTATATCATCATTGGGTAGAAGAGGGCCACCAAAGCCAAAGGCCACCTGCATGCCTGACATTTGAGCATTATTTAATGATGCATGCACCCGATTGAGTCTCCATGCGCGTGCTTCCAAGTCAATTGCAAATTAGAAGTTAAAGTGACCTAATTAGGTCAAAAGTTTGGTTAGTCGCAGTTGAAAGTTATAAAAGAAAGATAAAGTGAATGGAGAAGACACTTATGATTATTATTGATTTGGAGCTTCTTGAGTAGCAACACAACATGCGGCCACGACAGTTGGGGTTGAAGATGTCGTCTTCAGCTAACGAGGTTTCGGTAGTGAAATATCTGCCCTAGTCTCATTCAGGGTAGATCATACAGGTCCACCATCCACTCTTCAACTTATTCATCCAGTTGCAGTTATCCAGTACCCATCAAAAGATTGTTTGCAGGGGCACGTGTGCAGCCGTAGGGGGGGTTTTTAGCTGGAAAACCCCAAAGCATTCACTGGGTCCTCAGATCTCAGTTTATCTTCGGAATACTGGTACCATTCTCATCATCCGTATCATCCTTTAGTACCCGGTGAGTATCAGCTTCCAGTTTGCTCATCCGGAGCAGTTCTCAGCAATTTTGTGAATCAGGGGGCGTGAGCAGCTAAACCTTCAATTCAATTTGCTAGCTTGCTTATTGAGCTCAAAAATTCTGCATGTGTCAGGGAACCTCTCCAGCAAGGGAAGACTACCACACTTGCAAATTCTCATCTACATCAGACACTTCCTTCACTGAAAACACCATCCTTATTTGATTGAGGGTTCATGCTGCTGGGGTATCACCGGAGGCGAAGCACCAATTCTTCACCAGATCAGTTCTAGATGCATGCATATTCTCTCTAGAGCATTATCAACCGGATTATTAGTGGTAAGTGTTGATCTATCATCATAAAATTCTATGCACTAGTTAGCTATAAAATAGGGCCATTTTCCCAACACTTGCATGCAAATTTATTTCCAGTATTATTGTAAATTGAGAGGCTTAAGCAAGCCCTAGTGTAGAAAACAATTGAATATCCGCATCTGGGATATTACAAACCATGAGATTTTTCATAACCCAATATACCATGAGCATCTTGCCATAGGCTGACACCCTCCCCTCAGTATTTCCTGGATCCATCACCCATTCTTCTACCTCCAAGCAAATTTCCTCCGTGGGTATAGTCTGCACATCCACCCACAATTCCTTTTCAATAGCCTATATTTCCTCTTAGACAACCAGAGGGATGCACTCATTGAAGAAAGTGGCCACAGCTCTGGCCTAGGATTGAGCCCGGGTGACTCTTACCCCAACACATCCCCTCCTCCCTCTAGCGCGACCTTTCCCTCCTCACCCCTTAGACTCTGAACCCACCCCGGTTCCCGTATTAGCTTGCCTCTTTGGAGCCATCCTTACGACTAATAAGGTGAAAGCAAACCAAGCGCTTAGCAGTTTTTGGACGCGCTCACCAATGGCAGAGACAAATACCGTAACAGAGTTTCACGAAGTGCAGATGGCAATGTCCCGACTTTCACTTTGTAATAAAGCTGAGAAACCCATAATTGCTAAAACTAGGTTGCTCCTTCCATCTTCCGTCCCATCCTTTCTACCTCGGGGTTCCGTATTGATCTCGGTTTCCTTCATGATGAGGATCTTAATTACCTGGTTTGGAGTCTGGATAGTATCTTGTACTTATCTCTTCATTCTTTGGTCCCCGTACTTTCTCGTACCCTGATCTAAAGTAGGTAGACCTCTTCCCGTCCTTGTTCTATGGTTATTGTAGGTTGCTTGACACATCTGTCATGCCCCTTCGATGCCAGCTACCGTGGTTGTTCGTCACCTCTCCACTGTCTCTCTCTTCTCCTGTCGCCACATGATCCGCATTCACCAGGTGTCTACATTGGTTCACCCACTCTTCCCTCCCAAATTCGTCCAACCCTCCAACCCTTGGGTCTCAATCTCCACCTACCCCTAGTTTCGCCATGAGATCAGCCACCTTATTCCCTTCCCTTTTGACATGGTTAAATGACAAGGCATAGTAGCTGGCAAGGAGATAGCTCAGGGTTTCTAGCCTGCCTAGGAGACGCCAGTTGGTGGTGATCTTTTCCTCTGATTAACCTGTGGATAGTTTCTTCGACATCTGGAGGATGACTTTGGAATCTCCCTCAACCGTAACCGAGAACCAGCCTTCCCAGGACACAAGCCTCAGGCCCTGAATAAGGCCTTCTAGCTCGGCAAAGTTGTTAGTATGAATCCCAATTGATCTGTAGTAGATTTTCATAATACCTCTTGTGGCATCCCTGCAAACTCCCCCATATCCAGTGACTCCTGAACTTCCCCTTGATGCTCCGTCGAAGTTAAGCTTGAAAGTTCTCGATTGCGGCGGAGACCAAAAGTCAGGGTTAGAAGGCTGACAGACCGGGCGTTTTCTCCTCAACCCATCAAGGTCTTTTCTTCCTATTCCCCATCCTGTAGCTATGTGGGCCTTTGTCTCTATGAGGTCCTTGTCCCTTTCTCCCCATTGTTTGCTCCTAATAGTCTCTTGAAGGTTATGGACTAACCTCTTCCATACTTCCTCTTCGCTAGACTTCTTATCCCTGAATATGCATCTGTTTCGTTCCTTCAACGGAATCCACATCAACATTCTTGGGTACATCATCCATAATGTGCCCAAGATCAGGTTTTTGAATGCTTTAACGTTCCATTCCTTGAGGGATAGGTCAGGCTAACCCTGGATTTGGTCACTTCTACGGAATATCATCGCTCCCTTATCCCATAGAGACGAGGAGAAAGGGCATCCATCTAAGAGATGATTCATGCATTCTTCATCATTAAGGCACAGGGGGCATTGTGAGGGTCCATTATTCCCGCGCATCCTGAGATTGTCCCCAGTCAAAATCCTTCGTCTTAAAATCAACCAACTGAAGGTGGTCGTTTTTGGCCATGGGTTCATAATCCAGATCTTTCGCCAGATTTCGTTCCTCTCGGCCCCAACTCCGAGCTTGATGTCATAAGCTTCCTTGATGCTAAAATTTCCTTTAGGAAAGTAACCCCATCTTAACGTGTCCACCCCTACCTGCTTGTGAATATATCTCTCCCTGAGAGCGTCCAAGAAGGATGAGGTATCCTCGTTGTTTGAGACTCTGTCCCACCACTCCTGCTCCAACCATTTCCTATAATCACCTAAGTGTGTTTCCTCCCATTATTGGCACACTTTAGTTTTTCCTTCTCTTAGGCCTCCTTCCCTTATGACCTACCACCTGGGATCTTCTCCTAATTTTGGACACGGAATCCATGAATCATCCCAAAAACTTGCAAGCCTACCATTTTTTATTTCCCAAAAACTGTGGTCTTGCACCAGTTTCCTGTTGCCTTGAGCCTTCAACCATATATGTGACCCCTCCTTTTCATTGAATCTGACCAAATCATAGGTTTGCTTGTCTCGGGCGTACTTCACATTCCATAATTTAGGCCACGGCTCAGATGTTTGGTTACACCATCTCCACCAAATCTTCGCTCCTTGAATTCCGCACACCACCTCTGGGTCCCTAATGCCCAGACCCCCTTTATCCTTGGGCTAACAAACTTTATCCCACCCCACCAGGGAAAAATTTACCTTCTCTTCCCTTCCTCCCCAGAGGAAAGCTCTTTGGAGACCGCGAATTTCCTTAATAATTTCCTTAGGAGCTGATAGAACCGAGGAGGTAAATCGACATTGCCTAAAGGACAATTTTGACTAAGACCAAGTGACTTGGGAGGTTTAGAGGTCTTAGAGTCCAACTCGTGAGCTTACTCCTCATCCTATCAATCAAATCCTTCCAGGAAACCTTCCTAATGCTCCCTTCAACTAGCAAAGCTCCCAAGTATTTTGACAGTAGGGAACCTTTGGAAAATCCAAGGATCTGAAGTATGTTCCTCTGGGCGACTTTGGAAGAATTGAAGAAGAAAATCTGAGACTTTTTAGAGTTGACTTCGAGCCCTAAAGCCCTAGCAAAAAGAGTAAGACTTCTCCTGAAGGATCGAACGTCTTGGATTGAAGGGTGCCCCATTAACATTATGTTATCCACAAACTGCTAGTGCGTATGTTTGTCCATCCCCTCGTGGAGGTATAGCCCCCTAATTTCCCCTCTAGACATTTGGTCTTGAAATAACCTGCTAAGCCCTTTTGCCATTAAGTAGAATAGAAAGGGAGACAGGGGATCTCCCTGTCGAATCCCCTAGGTAGGGTTCATAATTCGGGTGGGAGACCCATTCAGCAAGATCGAGAGAAATGGAGTGGTAATCAAATTCATGATCCATTCAATCTATTCCCTTCCGAAACCATAGGCCCCTAACATGTTTCTCATGTATTGCTATATCCAATTTAACTAGCATTCCTGGTTTTTTGGTAGTCTTCAAAGAGTGGATGGTTTCGTGAACCAAGATAATTCCATCTAGAATCTGTCTTCCTTCTACGAACCCTGACTGTTTTGGGCTGATCAGGCTGGGGAGAATCGGTTTGAGTCAGTTGACTATAACTTTTGAGATGATTTTATAAATAACATTGCACATGGAAATGTGTCTGAATTTGCTGGGGGAGTCAACTCCTTCCATTTTAGGAATGAGGGTCAAGAAAGTAGCATTAAAAGCCTTCAAAACTCCTTGGGATTTCCTTGATTCCTCCACTATTTCCCATACTTCCTGTTTTATCATGTCCCAAAAGTGATGGGAGAAGTTGGACGTGAATCCATTTGGTCCTGGTGCTTTCCCAAGGGCCATTTGGTTCATAGCCTCTTCTACCTCCTGAAGGTCAATGGGCTTGGTCAACATCTCGTTGTGTTCTTGGGTGACCACCCTAGGTATGAGTCTAGTGATCTTTTCAATATCCTGCATCCTATCAGCGTAAAACTCAGTCATGATTCCCTTAAAGTGTTGGATTAGTTCTTCTTCTATCTCCCCCGAGTTTCAACCTGACCACCCCCAGTCTTCCTTAATTTGTGAATCTTAGACATTTGGAGGTTTTGGATTACAGTGTTGTTGAAGAATTTGGCGTTCCTTTCTCCTTCTTGAAGCCATTGGTTTCTTGATTATTGTTTCCAAAATATCTCCTCCTATCTTTCCTTGGCTTCAAGCTGAGTGAGAATATCTTTCTCCTACTATCTAAGTTCTTCCCCCCACCCTTCCTCCATACCTTTTTGATGAACTTCCTCTAGGACTTCGATCAGCCTTTTCTTGTCCTGGAATATATTCCCAAAGTCTTCTTTATTCCACGTGTGGATCCTAGGTTTCAAAGCCTTCAACTTCTGTTGGAATTGGTACATCTCTGTCCCCAAGGGGGGAACCAACTCCTGCCACTATTTCGGTACCAACTCCCAAAAGTCCTTATGTTCAAGCCAGGATTGCTCAAATCCAAACAGTTTCCTAATTGTGTTGTCCGACCAATCCCACTGAAGGCTTATGGGCCAATGGTACAAACCTGCTGCCAGGAGGACACAGGCAGCTATTTCGCCTATTCCTCTAGCTATGTCCTCAGAGACCAGGAATCTGTCTATTCTAGATGCCACGTGGTATAAACCTCCTTGTCTATTGTTCCACGTATACCATCAATTTCTCGTCTCCATATCTACCAATTGACTTTGTTCAACAAAATCTCTAAAACTTCCTCGAATCTGTCCATATTCCTCCTAGAGTGGTTATTAGATTGAAATCCCCTCGTTTCTCCTAGAGTGGTTATCAGATTGAAATCCCCTCCCATTATCCGTGTACTTTCACCAATTTGATCTTTTATCCAACTCAAGAAATTTAAAAAAGTCTGCTTCTGGGGAAAGGCACTTGGGCCATACACATTTCCAGGGGTTCCCCTTAGCCCAGCTTCAGGAATGGTGAGGCTTGCTAACATCGAGAAATGATTTTCCCTCAAATCTGTCAGACATACTAAATCAGGGTGCCATAGTATTGCTAGACCTCCTACCATCCCTGTGGCATCTACTACCATGACCTTTTATCCTTTCCAGATTCTCTTGCCTAGCTTGTCTAGTGTTTCCGATTTACACTTTCTCTTGTAAAAAAGGATATCTGTTTTTTTCCTTTTTTAACTTCCTTGCCATAGTCTTGACTTTCCTGCGATGGTTTGACCCCTACCTCCACTATCCTTTGCTTGTTTGTCTTTCTCCCTCATTTCATATCATCCCCTTGTTGATTCCTTTCGCTCCCCTTCTGAGGATCCATTGCTATACCTAGTTGTCGTCGGGCCCTTGTCTTGACGATCACTTCTTGGAGTAGTTCTAATTTCCTTCTAGAAACATACCCCTTCCCCTTCTTCTCACATTGCTTCTCAATTTCGTCCAGATCTAACTCCCCCAGTTCCATATCCTCAGCTCCGTCCTCCTCCATGGCCTCTATATGTTCCTTTGGTTCCTTCTCTTTCCCCATTTTGACTTTCTCTCCTTCCTTTGGAAGTGCAGGGGCATCTGCCTTACTCCACCTCTCCTCTTCTTCTTCCCCCCTTTTCTCCAAGATCTTAAAAGGGCTATTGATGTTGATCCTCCTCCTTGGTGCTCCTTGTTTTGCTTCTGCTGCAAACCCGATCTAGTCTTCTTCCTACTCCGAACTTGGACAAAACCCTCTTTATCCCTCACCTCCCCCTAAGATCTTAAAAGGGCTATTGATGTTTGATCCTCCTCCTTGGTGCTCCTTGTTTTGCTTCTGCTGCAAACCCGATCTAGTCTTCTTCCTACTCCGAACTTGGACAAAACCCTCTTTATCCCTCACCTCCCCCTAAGGGTGGGTATTTAGTGGGGGTTGTTGACTCTTCTTGGGGCAGTTTCGACTGAAGTGGCCATAGTCATGACACTGCCTGCATCTGAGTGGGATTTGCTCGTAATCTATTGGTTGCACTCATTCCTCATCTTCCCAATTCAAGCTGATAACTTTAGGTAGCTCTTTACATAGGGTCATAATACATATAGACACAGATACGAGCGAAAGCAGTATACCTCTATTGTTTTCTCTGTTCTTCTACCTTTACAAATTACCCTATCATATTGCCTATATCTTGCAGGGTTTCCAGATCCTGGTACTCACATGGGAGAGAAAACAACCAGATCCACACCGAGGCCATCCTCATATCCTCTTTCTCTAGGTTAAACCTATCTTTCCATGGTCTAAGGTAAAGCCCAGCCAAAAAAAAGAAATAAGGACCTCCTTCTAGAATCTTGTCTCGATTCTCTTGGTTCAAAAAGATTATAGTAAAGAATCCCTTAGAACCTAGGTGCAGATCAAAATGCCCTTTGGGATTCCAGTTACTTTTGATCCATCAAACCAGATCCCCCTCTCTTAGCCATATGCCGACGAATTTTCCAATATGAGCTTTCTCCTTCCAAATTTCTACCTTCTCTCTTACCTTATCAGATCGGATCTGAAGTGTTGGGATCGATTGGGCTCTTGGGAGGAAACCCCCCTGTCCCATCTTCACCCTCCCTGATCCTGTCTCCCCATCGCTTGCTTCCCTGATCTCACCTTCCCCTTCACCTCGACCATTTGTTTTTTGTCTGGACATCGTCATCTCCTCGAGATTTAGCAGGGGAGGAAACAACTCCCTCCCTGTGTTGACCAAGCTACCACCGCACAGTAACGCCGCCCTCTCAGCCTGGTACTGATCCACCTTCACTTGCCTGAGCTCTTTCGACCCTCGTTCCCTTTCTTCGTCAAACCCTAGCTCATCGCCCTGGTTGTTCAACTACTCCTCAAACCTTTTCTATAATTACCCTAAACTATTATTAATTATTATTTTATTTCCTATTTATCTTCGTAACATTGCCTTCCCCTTAGGAAAGCTTTGTCCTCAAAGCTTGAGTTTTATGATGTCGTTCTTTACTCTGATTCGGTGTCGATATTAGAACCAGATGAGATTTCTTTTGCAGAGACTTGTACTTCTTTTCCATTGATGATTTTGCAATGTACTGTCCGACGGCCCCTACATTTATGGCCTGGGATGCAGTCATCACCGCATCGACAACATGTGTTTTTCTTATTTTTTCTGACATTATCAGAGTAACTAGTAGATGTTTTTGATCTATTTTCAACTTCATAGGTATATGATTGAGGTTTGTGGCATTGATGACCGGGTGACCAATTATTTCCACAATATCTACATTTTGTCTCTTTTTCTTGTCGATAGTTGTTATCGCCTCTTGTTTTTTATTCCTTCCAATTTGCGTTTTGCTACTTTTGCTTTATGTCTTGCACTTCTATGTTTGGTATATCATGCATCTTTAATTCTTTTTGGAGGTATGGTTTAAAGACCTCTTAAACAGGTTTCGAATCATTGTTTGTCAGATAACCCAAATACTCGTGTGGATTGGGATTCCCATTGATGTGTGAATTACTCGACACTTCCTTCCTGTTGTAATCTGGTAAGCTTTTTGAAAATTCAACTTCTGCGATTCCTTGAAATCTTTTAAAAAAATCATTTTTGAACAAGTTCCAGGTGTAGGAAAAATATTCTCCCTTCCACCACATGTACCACTTACAGGCATACCCTTCCATATGCATTGACGCATATTTCACCTTCTCTTTGTCAGATGTAATGTTGTATATGTCGAAATACTCCTCCACTTTGTTTAACCAAGCAACATATTGGTCTTCACTCCCATTGTATTTCGACGTCTCTATTTTTTCCTTAGGTGGGTACACTATGTAAGGATGAAATTGGTTGCTTTTTGCTTTACGGTTTGATGGTGGCTCGAAGCTACTAGATGATGCAACCGACATATTTGAACTGCTTCATTGTTTGCAGTGATTTTTAACCTTTTCCTTCTCTACTATCTTAATGATAGCTCTATTTTGTTGTTTAATCGCGCCTCCATATTTGGAAGTACTTTTGTTTCAATCTCGTGTTTAAGCATCACATTGTTGATCTTTATTTCATTTTCCAAATATTCTTGATTCTTGGTGAGTGTTTCCTGTGTGGAAACGTGAGATGAGGCATCTAAAATGTATGGACTGCTGACATGGTTTGTACTAGGCATTAGTTTTTGTAACACTTCCATGAATGTATTATGGTTCTGCGTCATGGCGTTTAAGTTCTGCGTTACGGTGTTTAAGTCTTGAGTCATGGTACTCATTTTGTCATCCAAGTCTTTTTGTTTCTCATTCATGATGTCTAGTTTGTCATCAAGTTTTCTTTCTAATACTAGAACAACTTTGTCTTTGATTTCTTTCTTAAGTACCGCATTGTTATTTTTCATTTTTTCCTTCCAACTTTTTTTGGTTGGCGACGAGGGCCATGATGTCCTCCAATTTCTAGATTTGGTCTTTTAATTCAACCATGGTCTTGGTCCTTGTATGCGGAGGTGGGTATTTGGACGCTATTTTGCCTTATATGGAGGCCAATGACACCTAATGGTTTTTTTATATGCTTAATTATTTTAAATAATAATAATAATAATNTTAAAATAATAACGATTAATAGAAAAAAATTAATAATAAAATTTTAATTATAATAATATTATTTAAAATAATTATTATATGTATATATATATATATATATATATATATATATATATATATTTGTTTATTATAATTTTGACTTTTTACAAAATAATTGATATAAGCAATATAAATATTATTACACAATTTTTTTTATAAAAATTTAGGGTTTATGACGATGGCAACGAAGGGTTTTGGAGGAGCCAAATCCGAGCTTAGAATAGGAGGAGCAAATCCGCTCAGATATCAATGTCACAACCGTATCTAGTTGTTTGACTTCAAGAAGTGTATATGACTTCCATGCTGAAGAAAATAATGTATGAATATAATAATTTGATGGATGATTTACAAATGGGTAGGCCACCTTTAAATATGGTTGGCCATTTACAAGGAGGGTCACGTCCTCATATTCACAATTAATGTTTCATTAATTATCCTAAAGTATTATTAATTATTATTTTATTTCCTATTTATCTTCGTAACAGCTTATCAATTATATATTCTATTATTTGTCCATTTATGGATCCTTTGTATTATTTACATTGGTTATTTGTGCAAGAAACAATTTTATTGTTTCATCAAAACTGGAAACCCTAGTTTCTCAACTCCGTTAAAGAATAGGCCAAAAATAAAAATTTCTGGATCCAAGGTCTGCTTCCACAAATAGTTGCGCCCTACCAAGGAGAGTTGGAGAAAGTTGAGAATGAGCCAAAACAATGAGCTGAAGGGCTAGATATATGGAGCCCTAGGTGTTGACCCCGATAATATTAGGTCAAAAACTGATCTTCCACCAAATTGAAATTGCCCACCACACAAAGATGCGGCCTAGGAGGGTGAGTTGCTCTATGCTTTTTCCAGGATCGTCTGGGGTGGAATACACTCCAAAACGTGAATCCCTACTCTTCGACGATGACTTCTTCTAGCACCACTCTTATACCATGTTAGAATTTGATAGCTGCAAAACCAAGATCACTAAAAGAATATGAAAGCATAAAAACAAAACAAAGAGTAGAGCTCGTTTATCCATGATGATCACAAAGATCATCTCCCAACCATAGACAAATCAATGTCACCCCCAAGCTTGCCCTTCCAAGAGAGATAAATCATTCAGAGATAGAAGTACTTCTAGATTGTAGTAGCATAACCCCAAGAACATAAGAGAAAATAAGAAAACCTTATCCAAAGATGGAGAACCCCAAAAAAATGCTCTCCAGTTGCAGTAGTGAACCTCTCTAGAAGAGGGTGAACTTATGTTGTAGTGCTCAAGTCGCAGCATGTTAAATGAAGAAGGGTGCCCCCTATTTATACTGATTTCTTGCTAGAAAAATATAATTTTTCATTGGGGTCAACTTGGCAGTTTTATTGGGGCCAACTTGCCTTGATTTGTTCCTTTTCTGGGCCGACTTAACTTGATTTGTCCCTTTTCTAGGCCAACTTTTAACTGGGCCGACTTGTCATTAAATAATACAAATCTCTTTTATTATTTATTTATTTTGTTTTCTTTTGTGGTCGACCTATGAGGATGATCCTCACGCAGCTACTACTCCAACAATTAATCAGTCCAAGACGCTCCAAATTTCTCCCACAAACATAAAATGTGAACTACAATAAAAAAGCCCATCTTTATGTGTTTTAGAATGGGGCAGACGTTGTTTTATAGGAAAAAGTCATCGTTTTAACAGTATTGAGATCTTTGATTTCTCCTAATATTTTTTATTTTTTCCAAGCTTTTCAGGTTGTCGATACTTCTAAGTTTTTCTAAGCATTTCAGGTCCAAGTTTATGCTTGCTGATATTTTTTTACAATCCAGATAAGTGTTTTTCCTCAATGATATATTCCTATAACTATACTTGCAACACTGGGTTTTACTACGCCCACAATTTTGTTTTTTAAATTGTAAGATGTATTTTCGTTTATTTGATTTTCTAAAGGATAAGAGGTATCCCATAGGTTGTATTTACATCCCTAGTGGATTCTCCTTCCTTTCTGTTACAACGTGTAACTACATTGTGATTTTGATCAAATCACTTCTAAAAATTTTCACAGGTGTCGAGTTTCCAAGATTTCATGGCTACACAGTTGGATGCACAGTGGTACACTTGTTTCTTTCATTGGAGATGGTGCTTCCTCATGGTTGAGTGGCGGGCATGGTGATTGATTAGGAAGTCTGGGGATGATATGTTTTCATGTCTTCATTATGATTATTGGTGCAGTATGGCATGCCTACCAATCAAGATTACTCATAAGATGTTGCACTCCCTCTAATTGATGATTAAAGGAATAGATGACTAAGGTAATATAGAAATTAATTAACACTTAATTATTTAATGGAATGGGAACCCATCAACTTAGGGTCTCCCTCAGTTTTTAAGTGTTAATAAAAACACTTTTTATATAATGGATTAATTAAAGTGTCTAATCTTTTGGGTTTTCTAAGTTTTTAGCACAATTAATTAAAGTTAATGAACAAAAAGAACTCATCACACTAATTAACCAAAGTACTTAAGGTTTGCACTTTAGATTAATTAGAAAATCACTTAAGAGATATGTGTTAGGTACGTTAGTCCCTTATGCACATTAATTGAATATTATTTCAATAAAAATAAAGTTGAGGGGCTTCTAGATGGAACAGCCTATGGGATTTGAAGGCACTTCACACTAGTTTTACAAAAAACAAACCAAAATCGGTAAAACCAGTCGATTGAACCAGTTTTAGGGCCTCATTGGGTCAAACCGGAAATGATCAGTTTCATACAAGTTTTACCGGTTTTGATCAGGTTTTACAGGTTCCAGTTCTGGTTTTGACCGGTTCCATACACAATTGTGTTGGACACAATGGCCAAACTGAGAGGGGGGCTGAATCAGTGTGTGAGCAATTTTAAACTTTTTACCTTCTTTTAGTCAATCAGAGCATATCAATCATTATGTCATAAATTGCATAATCAAATTCATCATGAGTCATAAGCACAACATAACATCAAAGAGAAACAAGAATATATGGAATTTTGACCTTTATTTATTGTACATGGAAGACAACAATCTTCTCGATTACAATTAGCACCAACTGATGAAAAGAGCACCAACTCTCATAACAGGACCCAGCCTGGTTTTCTTAGCTCTAACTAAGAAGGGTTTGAGGAGTCCAATCCTCAAGTGCAAGATTCTTCTTGTAAACAATCATATGGCTCTACTGCACAACCAACCTCTGCTCTGCTCATCACTCTGTTGGTCAACACTACTCATCAATCTTTGGTCATTCTGCTCATCATTTTTAATTATCACAGCTGCTCATCACTGCTTATCATCAATCTCTGGTCAATCTGCTCATCATAGTTTGTCATCACTGCTGCTCAAGTATCTCTGCACATCAATTTTGCTCATCACTACTGGTCATTCTTTTCTGCTCATTCATACTGCTGGACAAGTTGGTCAATCTGCTCATGTACACATCATATTACACCTCATCATACACAATTACTGAACAAGTAATTCTTCTCTTCTTTCACTGAGCAAAAGGCATGCATCGTCATATGATATGCATCATCATCATAGAGTATGCATCCTCATCATCAAATATACATCATCATCATCTCAGTGTGCATCATTTATGCATCATCAACATCAAGTATACATCATAGTGCATAGGAGAGCATCATCACACTACGGTATGCATGTACATGATATTGTATAGGAGTGCATCGACATTATCACATGCATTATCATCATAAAGTGTATCATATCATAGCATAAAGGTATGCAAAATCATCATCATAGCCTCCATAATGACTTCAAATATATATACCAATATAGAGGCTCACATACTAAGATCAAAGATGAACTCTATCCATGAGAGACATGTGCCATCACAAGAGAAACCCAGAAG
This sequence comes from Pseudotsuga menziesii, assembly GCA_001517045.1. Taxonomy (NCBI): domain Eukaryota; kingdom Viridiplantae; phylum Streptophyta; class Pinopsida; order Pinales; family Pinaceae; genus Pseudotsuga; species Pseudotsuga menziesii. The sequence continues at coordinate 2,424 of LPNX011020741.1, read as the reverse complement.
AATGAACCATACCGTTCTGAAGATCACAAGATGAAGAAATAGTAGAAAACCAAAAGAAACTCTAGATCATGTCATCACATAGCCCTCGTAACAAGCTTTCCAATGAGCCAAGAATTTTGTAATTCTGATTCCGTATGAGAATGTTATGCCAATTGTAGTGAAGATGCCCAAAAATTTCTCTGTAAAAATGAATTGTTCCTCTGCTGCTGCGAAAAAAACCTCAGACCAATCTCCACGAATTGTGTGTGGGTTCCTTAACCACATCAAGTGCAAGCAATGGGAATCAAGGTCTTCACAAGGTTCCATGACTCCATTAGGTCACCAAAGACCACATCATCATGCCATCTAACCATGCCAAGTGCAAGTAGTGGGCTCCATGACCTTTGCAAGAGTATCTGGGTCTTCATCAAGGGTTCCATGAGCTGCTTCATCATACCAAGGTTTCCATAGCCTGTCAAGGACCATACAAGGTCATCATCATTATATAAGAGCTTCATGACCCCAATAAGGGTTGCAAGGTCATCAAACCGCTAAGTGTGGGTCCAATGACTGCTTCAAGTATTCTTCATGAAGCAAGAGGCTTCTTTGACATCCCAAGGGGCTTCATCGGCTTCTTCAAACAAGTCAACCATACCAGGAGACTTCCAAGGGTCAAGATCCATCATGACATCATTTGTGGGGTTGCTAGGCTTTCTCCTAAGGTACCATGACACCATCAGAGCATGAATGACCACAAAACGGGTCATTAATACTTCTCCAACCGATCTAGGGCTTCTTCATCATCCATAGGGGCTTTAGCACCATTTCTAGGATCTTCAACATCTTCAACAAGGTGGTGGCTTCAAGATCCATCCTTGTGGGTACAGGGACCTTGTCAACTGGGTACAAGGTGCTTCAAGGCACAAACCCACTCTGTAAGGGATCCAAGGCTCAAACCCACTTTATAAGGGGTCCAAGGCACCTCAAACGGGACTTAGTGGCATCAATGGCAACCTGTGGGGCCACTGCAAGTCCATGTTGGCATCAATGACAATTTCATTATCAAATTGTACAACAACACTTAAGACGGTATTTAAAAAAAAAATTAAAATAAAAAAGTTGGTTGAGTGGGGAAGGTTATACTGAAATATGCCTAGTATGGAACATAGCAAGAGCCCTTTTTGCAAATTTGTATATACTGGTTTGGATTCACATGGTTGCACATGAATATATATAATTTTTCAAATTTAAGTATTTTTTGTATTTTTAGTGGACCGGTTTTGTGATCCGGTTTTTTTCCCGATTTCGATCCGATTCGGGTTTTCAGGATTGGCCAGTTCGACTACCAGTTCGTTTTTTGTAACCTTGCTTCACACACAAGGTGCTTTGTCATGATTGAACTAGGTGTTCTGCACACATGGAGGACTATAGCTCTAACACCCTAGCCTTTTTTTCCTTGCTCGCACTTGGAAGTTGATAAATGGATGCTAATCTCATAGATGCCATGAAACACTCTCCTAGAATTTGAAGACAAGTTCATTAAAAATCCTTTCCTAAGTGGGGCAAATCCCTTATTCAAGCATTAAAAATCATTTGATTGATCAAGATTGGTTAAAAGTTGAGTGGGAAATGTCACATGTGTGGAGTTAGTTGAGAATGACGGAGAATGCACATTCTCCATGAGGTTAGTTAGATGCACACATGTGGAAGATTCTCTCTTGAGGGGAGCACTTCTATTTTTGGTAAAGGTGGCTAAGTCAAGCACTTCTCAAGGAACTACCTCCTACAGAAATATTATTTTATTTCTTGGTCCGAGATTGTTTTAAATTGTGCAACTATCAAGACTTGTGAGACCCCTTGATCCACTTTCACATGGAAGGTTGTTACACTCTTGGAGGGTACATTGCTTGAAAAAGGGATCTATCCATATGTTGAAGCTTCTAGAGGGTGAGTTTGTCAAGGAGATGTCAAAACATGGTCAAAGCATTCATCCACCTACGTGCAAGCGCTCCACCTTCTTGGCCTTGGTGGTTCTGTTGCTGCCTAATTCACACTTTAAAGTGCAGGAAAGTCACAACCTGCTATGTGTGTCCTTGGGGGCAAGTGAGAGCTAGGGACCACTGTCACCTCAGTCTGCAACTCCTCCGTTTAGGCAAGATCCCAACATAGCCAAGGGGGGTAGTCCCTAAGGGAAAACTAAATTCCAGGTTTATTAATTAATTAAAGATTAATTAAAGGGATCGTTTACAGAATGAGGCTAAGACCTTATATAAAACAAGACCAGTGCCTAGATAATGGAGTCAAAAATAAGTTACCACTTTACAAGATTATAAAAAATAAAACAAGTTAGAGATTTAAGCTATGATTGAACTTATGGCTTAAGTGTTTAACAATGAAATATATGAATAAACCAAATAATTATAGACAATAATGAAATAAAATAAA
>LPNX011020731.1:30013-57488 GCA_001517045.1 Pseudotsuga menziesii | reverse complement strand
AAAGGTGGTTAACTGGTGGTTATGTGGAAAACCTCACATTTCTGGAAATGGTGAACATTTGTTGAATAGTTAGACTGTGGCTTCCCATGTGAATTCCTCCCACTAACGAGCTTCTCAAAATCTTTGTGTGCATTGAGGTCCTACTTAAGCTCCTGTAAGGTCAATTAGACTCAAAAGTCTAGAATACTATGCTGAGGCTCCGCGCACTTTTACACTTAAAATCTAAAGGGCGATGACAGAGGACCCATGGAGAATAGCAAGATGAACAGGGTGTTAAATCTAAATGCTCCCATGCCGGATACTAGATGCCAAAAGGCAGATAAGAGTCAGAATTCATATAAAAGCATCATGCTCCAAAGCTAAATCCAGATCATAAAGTACTAATGTGCCAATGATCCTCTCCGTCCATGAGTTGAAACCTTAAGCACATCACTCACACAAAAGGGCACTATGGGATAGAGGATCCTGAATTAAAATTCAGTAAGAAAGGCATGCATGAAGACTCTCATTAAAAGAGGATAAAATCCGAAAAGCACAAAAGTTGCTAAGATGGCGTGGGAATGAGAAACAAATGAACATCTCTGTTTATCATTTTCTACAATCCTGTGGTGTCCCATGTTACCAGCTACCTGAAGGAAAATTAATAATGGACTCATTTTTGGCCTCAGCAGAGTTATCCGGACTCTAGAATCTTGACTTTCATCGCCCAAAGTGGACTGATATCAACGATAAAGGTACACGCCTCTGTTATTGAGAAATCTATCTAGCTGGAAGAATTCAAGGAATATATTTGTTGTAGGACAGTCTGCTTTTCAAGGAAGAAACCGCCCAGAGATCTAGGTTCACCAGGAAATCGCCAGTTGTTGCTGCCGCAACCTTTTCCCCGACTGCAGTTTTTCACTTCAATTCTGGGACCCCTCCTTATCGTGATTGATTTGAATCTAAAGGTGAATTTTTGGCATCTTTGAGTGTCTTTGCTTTTAAGTTGAGCGTGGCCGTCTTGTTGGCTGGTTGCGTTCGGTTCGATGGGAGTAGTGAGATCGGGTTTTAACACTTTTAAGAGTGTGAAAGTTTACCTTAGCGTTTTTTTTGGTTTTTGGCCTCCTTTGAGCCTTAGCGCTGTTAGTTCGTCTCTTTGGATCGGGCCTCTTTCTGAAGTTTCCGAACCTTGCATCACCCGCCGTTGCGGCTCCCTGACCAAACCTTCCACCCGACTGAGGTTTCACCCGACGCCCGTTTCGCTGTATAAGGCGATGGCTGTAGTTTTTGGTTCGCCCGCCGTTGCGGCCAGAGGGTAGGAGTTGATCTCCAATCCGCTTGTCACCCGCAACGTCCGACTTATTGACTGCCACCCAAACCTTTCCTTTACCTCGTCGTCCTCCACCGACTCGCGTCCCGTCCGCCGTTGCGGGTGACCGAACCTTCCAGTTTCCGACCCACTTCCCGCCACCGCCCGATCACCTACGACGCCCGTGTTTTCGCTCCCCCTCTTTTGGCACTCCTCCGCCGTTGCGGCTCCTGGAGCCTTCTTCCAATCGGTGTAAGAACCTTGTCTCATCCGATCTAAGAGCTGCCCGACCGCCGGTTTACCCTTTCGGTGCCGTCCCAAGCTTCCTCATTTCCTCACCCAGACAAACTAGGCTAGCTCGTTGTGAATATATCATTATATTTTTTAAATTATGGATTACTAATGTCTAAATTCAATGGATAATGCACCAAGTTTTTATGCAGAGATCATCTCATGAATCACTGAAGCAGAGCATTGCGCCGGAAAGGACCACGAGAACGAATGACCGAGGCACCGACGGGACATTTCTTTTCTGCGGTTACTGTCAGAAAATAAACGCCTGTGGAAATGATGGAGAAGGTGAAACGACCAGGAAAGAAACTGAATCGTCAAGGACAAGGAGGAGACGCGTTGAGGGAACGGAGAAGGGATCAGTGGTAGTTTAAATAAGGGGAAGCTCGATGAAACAGGGGCTTTTTCCCTTAGAAAATTTTGTAATTGTTGACTCGGAAGAGGAACTATTTCGTTTTGCGAAGTGAACTGCAATTTTGTCTGCTGGAAAGAGTAAAGAAGTGAAATGTACCAATGCTATTCAATGAATAATGCTGAAGAAGAACTATTTCGTGTTCAGCTGTATTTCATGTGCTGTGAGGATATTTGATGTTTCGAACCTAAGTTCTTGTTAATTATTCTGCAGTCTTTTCTGGGATGCATTTGCACTATGGGTAATAATTGCTGTTATAGAATGATCGGTTAACTGGTTATTTGAATATTTGTAGTTTTCATGTGCTGTGGGAAAAGTATCAGCTATCTGTGGTTTTCTTACAGTATGTGATTCTTTATTGCTCATTTAAGATGATAGCCTCGCTCCCTAGGGATAGCTTAGATAGTTAGTTATTTCTGTTCGTATCTGGTTTGTTTGCTTGTGAGCATAAGACGAGAGGTAAGAACCTGCGCATCACTTTGTGACCGCCCCCTGCATTTAAACCAGCCCGCATTTAATTAGGCACGTGCATATCATTTCCTTTAAGTCAAAATACAAAAACTCGGTGGGCCGGGCCGCAACCGGTAAAGCCTTTGTTTGTTACTTTGACCTACGGTAGCCGGACCGCAAACCGGACGGATTCCCTATACCAAACAGTCAGCGGGATAGTTGGGAACGCTGATTGGGGAGAATCCCTTACTGTTGCCGCCTGCGAATTTCCAGGCCTCAACACCTGTCAATACATCTTTTCATGTTTGGAACCCTTTGCCTTGGGCTGAGTTTCCACTTCGGAGAAACGTATAGTTTTCTTATGGTTACATTTCAAATGATTGCAAATAGGGTACCTGCAATAGTATGTTCAAACATTAGCATAGTATAAGATTAATACCTTCACTTTTGATAATTGTAGTTACCATAGACTATAGCTTATGATTTCTGAAGAATAGAAAGGGGTAGGATTTGCACCTTGTCCAAATACTAGTATAGCTAGGACCTCTTAGGATAGAGTTTGAACTTTTAAAGTAAAATGACAAGTTATCTCACTGCCTACACACAATAAACAAAAATATCCATTCCTTAGTTAGGACGACTAAGTAAAAACCTGATCTTCCCTTGTGCAACTCAAGAGTTGAAACAACAAACAACAACTGTTATATGGTAGTATGTTAAGTGTAGACAATTTCCTTATGTCACGAGATAGTGTCATGACAACAGAAATACAAATTAATCAAGCTAATAATAATAATTTACATGTCGACAAAAATTCATGACGGAAAATTTTTGAGTAATAACATCTCTATTGTATAGTAAAACATAATATTACATGCAATAATCATTTTTTTTTTCTACGAATTTAGGGGATGCTACACATGATAAATATGTTGGAAAGTGATATTATAGAACAAGTTGAAAATTTTGATGACTTCCTCAAATATTGGTTGCAACTATAAATTCTTAGGGGCCTTCTTCATTCTGATCTAATCAATGGTGATTTGAGAATCACCAAATGCCTATAAATGTTGAATCCATTTGTCACATGCTAATAGCAACAACAATTTAAATACCATCAATTATGATCTATTGTTAGTACATGTAACCAACCAACAAAAAACTTATACCATTGATTGTCTCGAAGGTAAAGGATTCCCCCAGTACCTCCACGACAAGGTCTTCTTTGAGATGCACAATCAAAATAAGCCCAAGATCTTGTTTTGTCAATACTATTCGAGCTTATTGTACATTGTTTCCCCTATCACAAGACCATGGGAAAATATCCATAATGGAAAGTCTTTTTCCAGCATAAACATAAGGAGGAATAAAGATATTGTGGAAAACAACTTGGTTCCTAGCCATCCAAGTTCCCCATATCATGAGAGTTGGAAGAGCCCACAGCTTACAAAACATATGATTAATTATCCAAGAATGAAATGATTCTTGAAGTCCCTATAACACCCCTTGAATTAATAATTATTATTAATTATGTTGGAAAATACTTTATTGATTATGTTATTATTTTTATTATTTTTGACACAAAAGTCAAGAATAAAACATTTTGTAATAAAAAAACATTATTTAAAAAAGTATGTGGAAGGGGGGAAAAAGTGGATATAGTTGTTGAAGAGTGTTTGATGACCCACAAGAGAAAAAATATAAGTGACAAAAAACACTGAGTGAGAACTCAGGATGCAAGAGGCATCCTCCCCAAAAATCACGTCACAACTCCTAGTTGAGCGTTAAAGAGTAGGAGGCTCATAAATGACCAAGTCCTAGGAACAATACTATGAAGTAGTATGTCCATAAGCAGGAGGAGGATAGCATTAGACAAGGATTAACATTTGTGAAATGCAAGAGATGGTGCATTGAAAGATTTTATTTTGCGGTTCAGCGAATAGGATTGCGGGTTTTGAAGCAAGTAGCTTGGTTTCTCTGGGAGTTGGTTGGGAGGAACAAATTATCCACTTTTGTTTTCCCAGCGTTGGTTCCAGGTTTATACTTTATATTTTTAATTGTTGTAGAATATGATTAAATCCTAGATTTGCAATAGGTTAATATAAATTCTATTTTTTTTTCAATTAGCTTAATGTTGTTATACTTGTATCCTTCACCTAATGGAATGAAATAGTTTATTTCTAATATGTACTGTATAATCCTATATTCGACTGTAAATCTCCTATATGCATTATTTTCCTAAATATTTCCTCAATCTGCAATTTCAGATTTAAAATGTCGACTGAATCTATGATTTCTAGTTAAAGTATAGATCTGCATTTTCCAAGTAAGCTAATGAAATCCATGTACTTAGTATTCATCCAAATCTCCTAAACAAATTTACAGGATTGGATTTTAATCTAATATTATATAGATCTATAGTAATTAGTATAAGTATAAGCAAATTTCATTATATTGTTCATAATATTTAATTCAAGGTTTTAGAATCAAATAAAATCCATATAGGAATGATACTATCGTAAATTCTTACACAGAAAATACCTTAATTAAACTATACAGATCCCCTAATCAAATTAGTGATGCATAGATATATGATTGTAAAATCATGAACAAAGGAAATCAAATTTGACAAGAAAATAGATAACCTCCAGATTGTTAGTTTTTCTTAATATATCATTAGATTATCTAGTACATTTATCTGAAAGAATAACAAGTACAAAAATATTCCTAAGATGTAAAAGATACAAGAGACACAAATATTTTCATCGGGGAAACCATAAAAGAGAAAACCCTGCAAAATTCCTCAGAATAGTAAGATGATCAAAAGTAGTAATAAGAAGTACTCAACATCTATCTATCTCTCCACCTCCGACTATCTCTCTCTCATGCGAACTTAAGAGTGTGAGGTGTGGATAAATGAGGGAGAGTGTCTCCCTATTTATACCCTTTCAAGTCACTAACCAAACATAAGACTCGATCCTACATGTCATCTCACATGGGTTCCAGTTCTCCTAGAGAGACTACAAGTACATATTACATGATGTTACACATGGGAATATTTCCCCAACTTGCAATAGAGATTGTACATCACACCACAATTTAGAAATCATGTAAATGGGTAACACACCACCCTAATGGGGGTACAAAAACAAACAATGATAATATACATCAGAATATATTCCAAAGTTACAAAAACATCAACACTCCCTATTAAATAGGAAGGTATTCTCTCTCTACACAGTCATCAACACATCTAGTCAAGTCTTCATCGCATCGTCATCATCACAAAGTCATAGGGTATTCATCATCTTCTTATAATTTGATCATCGTATCATACTATCTATCATTAGAAGTTTCTACAGAACCAACCCTTTTTCATGATGGATGTAGGCCTAGTCCTCTGTCATGTCTTCATCACATCTCGAGCAAGCCTTCACGTAGAATATGTCTAATATCTTCTTCACATTTCCACGGCAATATCTTGCATCTTCTACCTTTATCTTATCATATACAAATAATCTCTTTTGTCCTGCAAAATAAAAAACAACAAATAACCGAAGCATCCACGATTGACCCATGTTCTATTAAAGAACCGCCTAGGCGCACCTCTTGTGCTTCATGAACTTATCATCTCAACATGGGAACACATATATCTCATATATATGTAAGGTAAAATTATGACCCAACAACTTGCTACACTGGGACCTTTTAAGTTCTTCTAGTCAACCTCAAGAAATTACATCTGAACAACCTGCATCTAAGATATTTTTCGTTTAGACTACCTTCGGGACATATTACGTCCGAGTAACTTGTTTACCATGCCAGGCCTCAGCATTTACACTCAGAAAACCCACGAGGCGTATTACATCCAAATAACCTACACACCACGCTAGGGATTAGTATTTACATTTGGATAACCCTTCATAGGATTGATTACATCCGAGCAACCTACTAGACCAGGATTTTTTCTGCTCGAATAACCTGTCGCATTTCCCATGTGAGGTAATATTATTTGTAACATATCAAGACTGATTACATATAAGAAACCTACGAAATTCACCAATATGTTACGCTCGGACAACCTGTCTTTCTATCTATGCTAGAACACATCACTCCCTCTTTCGAGGGATATCAATCTGGATCATACCAAATCTTTCTATGAAGTACTTGAACTTCACTCTCGCAACATGATTGGTCAACACATTAGCTATATGCTCCTATGTTTCCACATACTGGAGCTTCACTGTTCCTCTTTGCACCATATCCATGATATAGTGGAACTTGATCTTGATGTGCTTCAACTTGTCATGGAAAATTGGGTTTTTCGTCAGCTTCACACAACTCTGATTTTTAGAGAAGATGCAATGCACATCCAACTAGAGATCAAATAAGTCAAACAATAGCTTTCGTAGCTACACTGCCTCGCAACTATCCAAGAAAGCAAAAACATACTCTTCCTTGATTGTACTCAATACAACACATGATTGCTTCCTATTGAAACAAGATATCATGCCAGATCCCAAACTGAAGCATCAACCTGAGGTTCTCTTCCTATCAGTGGTGTTACCTTCCCAGTCCAAATGAACATAACCATGTAGGTTAATCTTCTGATTTGCATCATATTTGAGCCCATAATTCACTGTACTTTTTAGGTACCTCAAAACATGATTTACTGCTATTAGGTGAACCCATCTCGGATACATCAAGAAATGGATAAGGGTGTTCACCGCAAAGCATATGTCTAGTATCATGTTCATCAGATACATCAATGAGCCAATCATCTGACGATACATCGTGGCATCGACCTTCTCGAATGAAGCATCACTCAGAAGCTTCAAGTTAGATGGCATGGGTGTGGCCATAGCATTGTAGTCCAACATTCTGAATCTCTTCAGAATATCCACTGCATACTTCCCTTGCCTAAGGAATATTCCATCTGCACTCTTCCACACCTCCATGCCTAAGAAGTAGTGCATCATACCTAGGTCTTTCATCTTGAACTCTGTAGCAAGTATCCTTCTTGCATATGTAATGAGTTCCTCATGTTAGAAACAACTCATTGACATATAGCAGGAGTATCACTGGTCTTTTGTCTTCCACCTTAAAGTAGAGGTTAGAATCTTCTTTACTCTTGGTAAATACCAAGATCATTAGAAAGCTATCCATTCTACCTTACCATGTCCTCGGTGCTTGTTTCAATCCATACAAGGCCTTATTTAATTTGCACAGATGGGTCTTCATGTCATGTGTCTCGAATCACAGTGGTTGTTCGACGTACACTTCCTCCTTGACTACACCATTCAAGAAAGCTATCTTGAAATCCATCTCTTGTACTTTCCATTTCATAATTATTTCCAAAGCATGTATGGTCCTTATGGAAGTGTACCTTGCCATGGGTGCAAATGTCTCTTCGTAGTCTATTCCTTCTTTCTGTGAGAATTCTTGTGCTACGAACCTTGCCTTGTGTTTCTCGATGCTACCATATGCAGCATGCTTGATCTTGTAGATCCATTTTGAAGTCACGAGAGGCTTCCTCTCCGGTCTCAGAACAAGCTCGCAGACATTATTCTTCATGATCAACTGATATTCCTCAATCATTGCATCCTTCCAATATTTATTTTTTGTAGCCTCTTCATAGGTGGAAGGTTCTTTATCAATGATGTCACATAGCAGGGCCACATAACTATTCTAGGGTTTTGCCTCTTTCTCTCTCAATGTATTCCCTCTGGAGCGCCATACCTTTTAGCTTCTCATAAGAGCCGTCGTGCCCATGCTGGTTTCCTCTTGTCGGAGTCCTTCTCAAGGAATAGAGTCTACAAACTCTTGTGGTTCTCTCATGTCATGATCTTCAGGGTCTTCTGGAATTACTTCTCCAATTACCATTTCTTGGACTCTTGTCTCTTCAGGTTCCTCGACTTCCTGGGTAGGAGTCCTCCTGGGTCTAAAGTATGTCGATTCTTCATCAAAAAGTTACATCTTTACAAATGTCGATCTTCTTGAATCCTGGGAAGTATATTTAGTAGGCCTTTGATGTATCATTGTATACTATGAATACACCCTTCCTCCCAGAAGGATCGAGCTTGGTCCTCTTCTCCTTTGGGACATGTATGTACATCAAGAAACCAAATATTGTCAAATGGATAACCTCAGGTTTCACTCCTGAGAAGGCCTCTTCAGGAGTATTGTTGTCAAGTAATCGATGAGGATTATGGTTCTATACATACATAATTGTTCTTGCTACCTCCTCCCAAAGGTGCATAGGAAGATCTTGGTTGAGTAATATTGCTTTTGCTTCTCCCATTATGGTCATGTTCTTTCATTCCGTAACCCCATTATGCTGAGGATTGTATGGAGTTCTTAATGGGTGCATCCATGGAGATGGGTTACACTTTTTGGTAAGGCGCTTTCGAAAAAAACACAAAAACGTACCTCGATCGAGCAATTTTTAAACCCTCGATCGAGGTCATAACACCTTGATCGAGGGCTTAACAAAACCTCGATCTAGGTCATAACACCTCGATCGAGGGCTTAACAAAATCTCGATCTAGGTTTTAAGACCTTAATCTAGGTTTTAAGAAAACCTCGATCTAGGTTTTAAAAAAACCTTGATCTAGGTTTTAAGAAAACCTTGATCGAGGTTTTAAGGCTGCGATCAAGGTCCTTGTGCAACACAAATTATAAAAAGAGGTTTAAACGGTAGCTCGATCGAGGGTTTAATAAAAACTCAATCGAGCTTATTTAAAAACCTCGATCGAGGGATGTTAATACCTCGATCAAGCTAATACCTCGATCGGGGGCCTAAAAAACAGAGAATTAGCCCTCTTGCAGGAAAATCAATGTTTCTCTATGTCTTCTAGGGGTGTAAACCCTGCCATTCATGGCACACAACTGAGCGGAGTTCATATAGATAGGTTCGTCACCAAATCCTCTATCCATTGAGATATCATGCATACGTTTTGGCATTCATATGGGTTTTTTTTTTAATTAGTTCTAAAACTTACACTTAGAAAACCAGGAAACAACTTCAAAGCAGCTCAAAGAAAAATCCGTAGGGTAAAATATACACATCCAAAAACTTCTTAAAAATGGGCATCCCACACATCGACATGTCCTATTCAAAAGGGTATCTTTGGTTTTTCAATTTTTGAAAACAGTGAAAAAAAAGATGGGATGGACACACGTGTATAAAATGATGCTGAAATCAAATGTGGTCACTTTCAAAAAATAATAAATAAATGTATATTGCAAAATAAATTAACAAAAAAATATGCAGACCACAGTACATTTTTTGTAGATCATGATCATATATATATATATATATATATATATATATATATAATTATTAATGTAAGATTGAATTATTGGGGATGGACACAAGCCACTTATTAACTTCTTCAATTTTTTAAGGTCACACGCTTCATTAAATTAAAAAATTTCACACATTAAATGACATCAAAATATTTAAAAAAATATATCATTGGGAAGTCAACATAATATTCTACAATTTGTTTTTTTACTGCAAGTCGAAATTCACATGGCATATTTGTGTTTTGAGGGCTTCTATCTAGCACATGAGTAAAAAAATAGGTTTTCATTGCCAAATTTGGCCAAAAAGTGTTACCCACCTTCGTGGAATCACCCTAATGCCCTTTTAATCCTAGATTCTCTGCAGAGTTCCTTGAATTCTAGTTCTGAAGTGAACTTGCTACCATTATCTGACCGTAGAATCTTAATCTTCCTATCTGTTTGGTTCTCGACCAAGGCTTTATATTCCTTGAACTTGCTGAAAACTTCACTTTTCTATTTCAAGAAATATATCCAAGTCTTACGTGAGAAATCATCTGTAAAGGAAACATAGTACACATACCTGCTTAATGAGTTAGAAGACATGGATCCACATACATTCGAGTGCATTATCTCCAATATTCCTTTAGCCTTGCTCTCACTGCTGGGAAATGTCTTCTTTGCATTCTTTCTTTTTGCACATCCTTTAAAAATGCCTTCGTGCTTTGTTTGGATCTTTGGTAGTCCTAAGACTGCTTTTCTTGCCATCGGTAGTTCTCTATAGTGCACATGCGAAAGTCTTTTGTGCCACAGTGCATATTAGGGGAAGTTTGAGGTTTAAAATGAGCCTCATAAGAGATATTATATAATATTATGAATTAGACATTTTGTGGGGAAGGTATATTTACAACTCACCTTTTACAATACAACCAATGAAACTATGGTTAAGTTAAGTTGAAAAGATGTCTAAAAATAAAATCAATAAAAAAACCATTTGATGTGACTAAAAGTATAGTACTTGTGTATACATAAATTGCTCTTGAATATAATATGATAAATGTACTTATAGTACTCAAAATAAAATAAATTATATTAGTTTTGAATGTTTAAATGCAACTTATTCAATATTCAAAATATATTTACAAGACATGTATTTATAATTTTGATTTTTAAACATAAATAAATTTATATGAATAAATTGTTAATTATTTTAAAATATAAATTCATTATACAAATCTAACTTATATTTATTAATATTAAAATCAAATCATGTATTTGTTTAACTATTAACATTATTTAAATATATTAATTATCTATTTACATAAATATCTACATTATTTATTTACATAAATATCTATATTATTTAAATGTATTTATGTATTTTTATATTATATATTCCTAGTTTAAAAAACTAAGTTTTTATTTTAAGTATTATTTAAAAATCTATATATTTAACTTTTTTATTTATTCTATTTTAAATAAAATCATATAAACTTATTTTATAATATATATCTATATATATATATATATATATATATATATATAATTTATTCATATATTTTAATTTTTTTTAAATAAATATATAAACCATTCAAATTTAAAATATAATTTTATTAAAAAAAATTATATTTAAATTTAATGCAATGCATACTATATGCACCATGTTACTATATTCATTATGGCGTTAGCTTTCCACTTGACCATTTGCACCGATCGGATGACCTGGCTTGCGTGAGCTGTCACATCTGACGTTGTCGGTCGTCCAATCGATGCAAATAGTCCAGTAAAAAGTTAATGCCTATTCATTATAGAAACACGTGTTATTTTAAAACTATATTATTATTATAATTTGTTTCGTTTATTGTTTTCAAACCAATGTTAGTTTGATTTTATACATTTTAAACGTGGGTATACCATTAGGTTGTTTAGAATTTAAAAATATATGTGAGTATTTCATAGTGTGCACATTGTTTTAGTTTTACCTTTAATACATTTTAATAGTATCTACATTCATAGATAAGGATATTGTTTAGATTTAAAAATATATTTTATATTGAAAAGTATATATATGGTTATGATTTTGATAGATTTTTTTTTATTTGATAATTTATTATTTAAATGTATATATTATATATTGAAAAATAATTATATAGTTTTGATGTTAAATAGATCATTTATTTTTTTGGTATTTGTGACTTATTTTATATTGAAATATAAAGAGTATTTTTTTTATAAGTATTTGAAAAGTATTTTAGTACATTTATATTATATTTAAAAGTAATATAAGTACAATTTTCATTATGAGTACTTTAATTACAACATTGTTATGGTTAACTATGAGTTTTCATTCACCATTTAAAATTTGACAAATAAGTATATTTAACTCAACCAATGCCACCTCGACCATGATAGATGATGTCATCTTCTAGAATTTGATTGGTTATTTTAAAAGTTTATTTTGATAGTACATTTTTTGTTTTGAGACCCATTTTGTACCTCGAAATTCCCCTAATGTTTGGTTCAATCGACTTATGAACCAATGCTTGTTCATGTTGTCCCTTCAACTTGTACAAGCCTCCGTCTTCTTCTCCAATTACTGTTGCATCATCTATCGTCTTTCCTCTGGGCCACATCAGAACTTGGCCATCGACAAATGCAATCCTAATTCCCTTTGCATCTAATGCATATATGGAGACAAGATTCTTCTTCAATCCTGGAACATATAACACATCCTTCATCTTTAATGATTTATTGTAGTCAAGGTTGTATGAAGCTTCGCCACTCCCTTTTATGGGGTATTGACAATCATCCCCAAGTTTCAACTTGTGAGGTGATTCATGTTCAGACATATTGACGAATGATTCCTTGTTTCCCATCATGTGTATGGAAGCTCCGTTATCCACGATCCAATCATTGCTTCCGTGTGTGATAGTTCTAGTAAGTGCTGAGATTAGCACACACTTTTCATTTGAATCATCCTTCTCTCGTTTAAATATTTTGTTTGTTGGTTTATCATCTTCAGCAATATGATCATGGTGTCTCCTTTTCTGGAAGGGACATTCTCTTTCCAAGTGTCCCTTTTCATCACAAGTATAACATCGAACATTTGAAATATCTCTTTTGGTCTTCTTCGGTTTCTTGTCCTTCTTGTTGTTGTGGTGAAAGTTATCCTTCTTCTCCTTCTTCTTGAATTTATTTCTGGTGTAAACTATGAGAGCTTGATCATCAATTGCTCCCATCTTTTCTTAAGCAAGGATTGGTTGGACCTGGAAGATATGTTTTGTGCTAGGAGGACATGGAGAGTGTGACCAATATTTTTTGTTAGTTCATTTTCATAAGGAAGGTGTGGCAAGATATGAAAAAAAGATGAGGCATGAGGATGAATGGGATAACAACAACTTCAAAGACAACATTATTAAATGACTACTTTTGAAGATCAAATTTAAACACTTCCACTGTTCACTATACGGGTAGTGTGGAATCCCATAAACCATAGTGTATTTGAGGATTTTAAGTCATCATCTTTCCATGTGTGTAACACAATTATTTGTGCTCTTGGTGAGTACGTAGTTCATAAACCCTTTGTGAAACAAAGGTTTGTCAAGCACCCAAAGGTTGTTTATTGCATTTCGACTGGTTACATCGATGGGGATGCAAACAATGGATTATGCGAAGCATGGGTGGTACTTATTATTAAAAATGATCACTATATTCATATGAGGATGGCGGTCGGCCATGGTACTTAAACAAGTGCAGAATTTTTGGCATTTTGTTGGTTCTTTAGAAAAGAGGTATTTTCCTTTGAAAAAATTTGGGTGATTTAAATGTGGCTATATTTGATTAGGATAATGATTTGGTGCAAATAAATGATATTCAGCTAGAAAACGTGTTAAAAAAACTACACTCACTAATTGGTGAATTCACAAAGATTTCCTTTGATCACATTTACAGGGTTTTAAATTTCCAAACTAACTCTCTTTCCAAGATGACAATAGGACCTATGGATGGCCTTATTCTTTTTTAGGAGTTTGTCTCTGATGTTTTGGTCGACTCTGGATCATACTTTATATTTCGAGTATTATACTGGATTATACTTTATATTTCGAGGATGATGTGCATTTGATATTTAATAATAAAATAAAAAGGTTTGACACTTGTGACATTGATGGGTTACATCTTGGATCAAGGACATGCCTTGAAAATTGTGATTAAAATGAGTTGTGTGTTATTAGTCCTTGCTGAAGGCTAGTGTACTATTATTTGAAAATTGTGATTAAAATGAGTTGTGTGTTAAAAGTCCCTACCAAAGGCCAGGGTACTATTGTTTTCGATTGCAGTTGACTATGTAGTTTCTGTTGACTCATATGCAATGAAACATTTTAACCAAAGTTTTCAATTAAATTTTTATTAATTAATATAAAAATTGTAATTTTCTTCTAGTTGAATGGGTTGTAATTTGAAGTGCTATTTCCTTTGTGGCGGATTATGTATTGGGAATGGCTCCCTCTCCATGGGTTCTTTCCATGGACGTCTCACAATGCTCTAAATTCTCTGAAAATGCTTTAACTGTCCGGGTTCTGGCTCGGGTTCTAGTGATTACAGCTGTAATCAAACATTTCGACGTTCTTTGATTTTTCTGAAAACGACAATGATTCATTATATGGGCTGGCTTATACATTGATAGATCATTGCGGCTGATATATCCATGTGGTGAGTTTTGGCACCATTATACCGTCTTTCTCCATAGACATTATGCTTGTACATACCCTTTCCCTTTCTAGTTGTGCAGAACTAGTTCTGCATCTGTAAATTGTTATGCTACTGTTAGTATCTAGCAGCAAAGAACAAAGCAATCTACAAGTTGTACTTAGCTATCTTTGATTTTTTCTCTGCGCAAGCTCTTCAATAGGTTTTGTGAAGAATTATACTTACTGTCTTCAGCTAATCTATCCCATGTATTCAAATGGTGAAACATGCCTTATGGCCACTTAAACATATTTTATATATTTTTTAAGCTTTGAAAAAATAAAATTTGTATATTAATTTTCATATATTGTGAAAGCTTTCAAACATAAAGTCATATATGGACAAATCTTCTAAAGTAATGAAATAACAATTATAGTGTACTTTGTATTATTTATATGGTTTCTATGGATGTACTGCTGAAACAAGAACATGCTTCCAGAATTGGTTGTAGTGTAACCGGGTTCAAGATAAACAGCTAGATCATTTGGATATAAAACTGGCTTGCCTGCTTCTAGCTCTACAATATATGCCTCCTGGTAATTTAGTTTTGTTTTCTACTTTGACAGTGAGACTGATTTCTCTGGATGCATACCAACGAAGCCATCACTACAGAACATGATCATCCAATAGAATTCCTGTAGGGAGGATGGCTAGTCTCACCATGTATCCAAAAAATATTGATAAATTGAATATAAGCCAAATTAAGCAGATGAAATAAAAGATCCAGGCGAGTGAGTTTTTTAGTTGCATTATTTTTATTTTTATCATCCATTATATTGTTGGACACAACCAGGAAAACTAAAAATGAAACTATTCAACAATATTTTCAATAGATATTGAAGGACCCAATATCGCTCAATTATGAAAAACAACTTCATAATTAGCATGAATAAAAAAAAATTGTTTCCATATAGTCTAGTTATGAGCTCATGCAACGCATTGTGAAATTCTTTCCATTGCACTTCAAATGTACAATAGAAAACTTATATATATTAGTATAACCCTAAGCGATCCTCAAACTCATTTACATCCTATTTTAATATACACCCTACTTTGAAGAACATCAAGGAAATTCCATTGTATATAAGATAAATCTACTACGAGTATTTTTTGTTCTACTACAACAAAGTACCTGAGAATTATTGCATAGTGCGATGATTATTACCTGCTCTATTGGAGACAAATATACAACAACCAATGTAGCGATGATAGTTGATGTATTCCCTCAAACACATGTCCTCCTAAACTGTCCAAGGCTCATGATTGATGCCTGTTGGTCCCCATTTTGTTACTATTTTTAGGTTCAATACTTCGCATATTAACACATGTTTTTCCACTTTTTAGTGTCTTTTGCACCATGAAACTCCCTCTACAAGCTTCAGGTATGACTAAAATAGGATTTATGTCAATTCTATTTATTATCATCATTTTATGGTTTCAATGGTTAAAATTGGCATAATACGGAGTAAATTTTTTAGATTAATTCATGTGTCTTATTCATTGTAGGTTATATGGTCTTCTTGATGACCTAAAAAACATACACATGTTCGGCTGAATATATGGTGAACATTCCCAGCCTGCTGTCCATATAATCAAACAGACTGTGTATTTTTTTGTAGCATGTTTCTATGCATTAAGAGAAAGAAAACGACCAGAAACTGTCATCACCATGCACCGGTATCTCAGCGTTCGTATTCTTCTGGAAGACGTGCTCATGCGTGGCACCTCGACACATGATTTGATTCAGACTGAAGTATGAACCACATTGCGCACTTGAAGGAACCCGATCAACGAAAGAAGAGGAACAATCATTTGTTAATTATTAATATACTTATTCTCCATTATGACTGCTTTATCTTGAAGAATAGTTGACCACTAAAGGGTCGACTTGCTTGCCTCCATTGAATGATGTATATATATAGACGTTGTATGCGATTTAGAAAGGGATCTTAGTCTGAGTCTTGGAGTCTCTGTCTTAGTCTAGAGTCTGAGCCTCTGTCTGTTATTTGATCAGTTCCATCTGAAAAACTTTGTAATGCTACCTATTATTTTAATGAAAGTCTTCTTGTGCTGTATATGATTGTGTTCGACTAGAATAAGCTCAACTCTGTTCGTTGGGAGGCCCCGCGACAAATGAAGTCTTTATATCCTTATGTAGATTTTTTTATTTTTCCTTGCAATTAGTATAAGTTCTGTTTATGATTTGTTTAGTTTTGTTTCTATAATTGTTCATGTTTCATAGAGTATAGATTTCAATTTGAAATTATGTTGAGCATGTAGGTTCTTTTTATTAAATAGCAACCGGTTGTGTTTAAGATGGCTTTCAATTTTTCTGCACAGTCTTTCGATTCCTAGATTAAATTTCTTTGATTAGTTATAGTCTAGTTCTGCTTATTCCAGTTTTTATCATTAACTTGCTTAAGAATATGTTAGTTTGTTTCTAATTATGAAATTAGTCTAGGTTGTGGAATTCAATCATTAAAGTAGGTTTACTTCCTGTTTTACATTACAGTAGTACATGCATGGGGTAGCTTCTCTTCAATAAAGCATTTTAATTTGTTGTTTCTTTAAAGTTTTAACATTTCCTTGAAACAGACCATCATATAGACAGTCTGTCCCACCTTTTATACATACCTTCATTTCCACTTGTTATACAGTCGTTCATTCAGTCCCACATGTTTTTAATTTATTTTAAAGTTTATCCTTCTAGTTTTCTGATTCTATCTGAGTAGTAATGGTTAGATAATGTTTATATTTTCTTTTAAAGACCTTTAGATAAGATTGTTGGAGACTTCTAGTTAAAAATCATTTCTCCTTCCTCTTTCTTTTATCTTATGTATAGGAATGATATTATGTAAATTAACTCATTGTATTGATCTGTAATTGAGCCTTTAATTCAAGATTGTTTCTTTAGTTTTGAATTACATGCATTAATAGATTAGGTGTTTATTATAGAACTCAAATCATCCTTGTGAGTTTTCTGTTTGTCCATAAATTATGTCTATTCTTATATAGTACTTTGTAAATAGGAGTCACTTGCATATAAACAATCATGTTTACTATTTCCTGTAACTAGACATTTCTCAGTTTACACATTTTTGTAGAGATCAAACTAGACTTAATTCCCTTTAGCTTTAATACTTCTTTTGAGATCCATTTTGATACCCCTCCTGCCATAGTTCCTATTACAGTAAATGCCTACCCTCAGAATAATCAAGGAGAGTGGAATTAAGATAATTTAGTTAGTGTATGTATCATTTATATTTGGTCATTGTAAATCCTTTTTAATATAGCCATTTTCTCAAGTAAAAATCAATCTCTCTAGAGAGAATAGTTTATTGTCATAAGCATTGTTTAGATTTGAACATTTATAAATAGTTTGATGCCACTTTTGTTTTCATTAACTTAATTAGGTCCTTAGAAGTTCAACTTTGAATATATTGAGCTTATTACCAGGACACTCTCTACCTTTGCATGTATTTTGTAGCAACTCTAAGCCTACTAACTGTGATTGATAATTAAATATTAGGTAAATTATTCAAGACAATATTTTGCCCAACATTTTTTGGCGTCGTTGTCAGGGAGTTGTTTCGTAAGGCAGATTAGGCTGGTAATGGGGGAGCGGTAAGATGAGAGGTAAGAACCTGCGTATCTGTTATAACAAGCACCCCCAAATCCAATAATAATAGTAGCATAGGATAGCAACATTTTGTCAATCCTTTTAGGAAACATAAAGCCCCAACTCACTGAATAGGCATTGAAAAAAAACACACTTATAGGAAGTAGTTTTTCTAGACCCATAAAGAAATTCTTACAAGGGGGGGAAATCATAGAAAAGAAATCCTAGAAAAAGAACCCGAGGGCCCTATTTTTGATCAAATTTAAAAAGAAGTAACTAGGAAACCTCTTAACCTTTCACTAAGTAACAAAGTCTGATAATATAACTTTTGAAGTAAGGAAGCTAAACTTACCTAGGTGGGAGTTCTCTTTGGTAATAGTAACCCCTCAAATTGACATATGCATAGTAGCATTCCCTACTCCTATAAGAACCAATAAAATAATGAGTGATCAGAGGAAGTTCTCTTCTGAAAAAGAACGATGGGATGCTCCATTCTCACCTCGAAAGAGACCTTATAGGTACACTCACTCTAGAAATTAAACCTGCATAAAAAACCAGGAAGAAGAATGAGCAACAAGAAGCAATGTCTGCCCAGAATGTAAAACTAAACAAGTGTGTCCATTAATAAAAATTCCTCCATGCTATATTTGCATAGGGAATCATGTTTTGACCCAGAAGATCAAGATGGATCCTATCAAGATAGAGGTAATTATTGGACTACTCCCTCCAGAAATCTCTTCCTCTTAATCTTCAAAAATATTGTGGGTTATCATTACTTGTATATATGTAAATATGAGTATATCTCTTTGAATAAATAAAGAGTCATTTCTAATCACTTCTTTCCAAAGGACTCTTTTCTATATTTTCAAGAATAAAATGAATCATCTAATACATGACTTTGAAGAAGCATCTATTTCTTTGAACAACTTATGAGGTAAAGAGCTCTAATAAGGCCTTAAATCTTTTCTTGTATATCACTTTCAAACCAATTATTTTATGACTTTTCTATGCTAAGTGTTTTGATTCAAATTCTAATTATTTGAAGAGTCACTCAAATTATTTATTTCAATTATCATGATCTTTAACATTTTCATACCTAGAGACTACTAGCTCATCTACACTTGTTATCAAAAATTGACTCTTAACTATCTTTGAGGGCACTAGAGGGTAAGTGGAATTACTGCTTGTGGGGAACATTAAATTTTATAAAATAGACTGAAAGGCCCAGGGATACCTTTAAGTTATTCTCTTTTGACATGATATATAGTTAATATCATTTTGTGAAAAAAATTTAACTCATGTGTTTAGCAGGGCTTAGCACGCTCTAGTACCAATCGACTTCCTATATTCAAAATCTTTATACAAGGCAAACCCGTTGGGGTACTGAACAAGCCTGGTGGTAGAGGGGCAATGCTAAGTAATAAATTACAAGGAAGTTTTATAAATGCAAGTAAAATCGTCAGGATACTGAACAGGCTCATTGGAAGAAGGGATATGCTTGCATGGTACCAAGATAAACCCGCCGATGTACTGATTAGGTCTGCTTGCAGCGGGGCAATATCAGGTAACGAGATCTGGTTAATGCACCACTAGGCACATGATTTGAAAGAACAATAATATATATATATATATATATATATCAAAACACATCTACATAGGCCTATTGTTTCTTATGTCATTACAGAATAGCTGTAAGCTAACCTTGGATCTGATAGTCTTATTTCCATCAATATCTAGGATATAATTATCCTAGAAATGGCACCCATAGCTGAAAATTTCCATGAATTTGAAGGTGAGTTCAAAGAATTTTTTTAAAGATGACTAGATATCTTTACAACAAGGCAAGGGTGACTAGTTTTCCCTATGATACTATGCATCACATCATCAATGATCCATTTACACTCTATACATTTGAGCACTATTTTTTAAAATATATCTATCTGAATCCTTTCCCTTTATTAGTTAGTCTTTTTTCTCATTTAGAAACTTACAACAAAATGCCTGAACTTTCTTAATTTTTTTGCAAATTACATAGTTTTCTTGTTTGGAAGGAGGACATGCCATATCTTTGGTTTGGGGGAGGATTAGTTGATTGTTTGTCTTCATTTTTATTTATAAAAGACTCATTGCCAAATGATAATGTGTTTGCAGGATAATGTAGATAGCGAAATTGGCCTTAAATTTGTGGATGAATAAGCAAGAATGTTAAATGAATGATTTCATATGAAAAGTTGTATGAATGATCATATGAAGGGTCAAATGTCAGTGTGAATAAAAGGTCGAATGAGGGGCTGGATAATTTTTTTTCGTACTTCTGATTAAGTGTTGGCTTAATTTCATTGGGTAAAAATCCAATTCATATCGTTAGGGTCACATTTATATGATATTATGACTAATGTCGATTAATGATTGTACGAATTAAATCTAATATGATCTTATCTCATGGATATGATACGACCTTCGAATAACCGTTGATTACCTTTTGGTTATCATGACCCTACCATATTCATCATTCTCCTTTTATATTTGCATGCGTAAGCTATCAGATAAGCCGCCCTCCTCGTTGAACTAAGGTTATGGTTATAAGTTTGGTTATACACTTACATTAGGTTACACATTCAACCTATCCAAAGCTTTCTTTGAACATGATTGAACCAACTAAAAATTAGAAACTCGTTCAATCATGCGCTTTAGACGGCACATGCTTCGAAAATTCGCCATAATGACACGATCGTTTAGGCATGCTGAGCTGGTTGCATGATCATTTGACACGTTGAATGCAGCATGCTTTAAAACTAGCACTGTGCAAACCTTTCTCAATTCCATCTCCATCACTAACTGTTATTATTCTGGAGCATTTTAGCCACCTTTTCTGAAAACCCTGTATTCCTTCCTCTGTTTCCATCATACCGAAGAGATTCGAGCCTGAGAATTAGGGAGTGTAGGGAAGTGTTCTTTCGTGTCGGATGGAACCCTTTCCTCCATTTTCTGCAAGGTTATGACGAGGAGATTTCATTTTTGTTCGCAATGGGATTTGATGGGAGGACGACCAGAGTAAGTCACCTTTCTTTTTAAGTTACCGAGGATTCGATTTCCCGTGCTACTAAGCTCCCCCGGGAGGGTGAATAGGCAAGGAAGTTGAAGTACAAGCAATTTGTTCCATCTAAGTTGGAGGCAGCTGCTGACACAACTCTGCCTCCTTCCTTATGATATCTTTTACTTTGCACCGGTGGGACCTGGTATTCTTCCAGTTTGGGGGAATTTTGGTCCCCATTTTCTTACTATTTTTGGGTTCAATACTTCGAATATTAACACATGTTTTGCCACTTTTTAGTGTCTTTTGCACCATGCAACTCCCTCTACAAGCTTCAGGTATGACTAAAATAGGATTTATGTCAATTCTATTTATTATTATCATTTTATGGTTTCAATGGTTAAAATTGGAATAATACGGAGTACATTTGTTATATTAATTCATGTGTCTTATTCGTTGTAGGTTATATGGTCTTCTTGATGACCTAACAAATAGACAGACATTTGGCTAAATATATGGCAAACGTTCCTAGCCTGCTTTCCATATCATCAAACAGACCACGTATTTTTTGGTAGCATGTTTTTGTGTATTAAGAGAATGAAAACATCCAGAAAATTTCATCACCACACGCCGGTATCTCAACGTTCGTATTCTTCTGGAAGAAGTGTTCATGGCATGACACCTCGACATAGGATTTGATTTAGATTGAAGTATGAACCACATTGCGTGCTTGAAGGAACCTGATCGGCGAAAGAAGAGGAAAAATCATTTGTTAATTATTAATATACTTATTCGCCATTATGACTGCTTTATCTTGAAGAGCAGTTGACCACTAAAGGGTCAACTTGCTTGCCTCCATTGAACGATGTATATATATAGACGTTGTATGCGATTTAGAAAGGGATCTTAGTCTGAGTCTTGGAGTCTCTCTCTCAGTCTAGAGTTTGAGCCTCTGTCTGTTATTTGATCAGTTCCATCTGAAAAAATTTGTAACGCTACCTATTATTTTAATGAAAGTCTTCTTGTGCTATATATGATTGTGTTCGACTAGAAGAAGCTTAACTCTGTTCGTTGGGAGGGCCCCTCGACAGACATAGTCTTTATATCCTTATGTAGGTTTTGTTATTTTTCCTTGCAATTAGTATAAATTCTATTTATGAGTTGTTTGGTTTTGTTTCTATAATTGTTCATGTTTCGTAGAGTATAGATTTCAATTTGAAATTATGTTGATCATGTAGGTTCTTTTTATTAAATAGCAACTAGTTGTGTTTAAGATAGCTTTCAAGTTTTCTGCACACTCTTTCGATTCCTAGATTAAATTTCTTTGATTAGTTATAGTCTAGTTCCGCTTATTCAAGTTTTTATCATTAACTTGCTTTAGAATATGTTAGTTTGTTTCGAATTATGAAATTAGTCCAGGTCATGGAATTCAGTAATTAATGTAGGCTTACTTCCTTTTTTATATTATAGTAGTACATGCATGAGGTAGTTGCTCTTCAATAAAGCATTTTAATTTACTGTTTCTTTAAAGTTTTAACATTTCCTTTAAACAGACTATCATATAGATAGTCTGTCCCATGTTTTATACAGACCTTCATTTCCACCTGTTGTATAGTCGTTCATTTAGTCCTGCGTGTTTTTAATTTATTTTAGTCCTGCGTGTTTTTAATTTATTTTAAAGTTTATCTTTCTAGTTTTATGATTCTATCTGAGTAGTAATGGTTAGATAATGTTTATATTTTCTTTTAAATACCTTTAGATAAGATTATTGGAGACTTCTTGTTAAAACTCATTTCTCCTTCCTCTTTCTTTTACCTTATATGGATAGGAATGATATTATGTAAATTAACTCATTGTATTGATCTGTAATTGAGCCTTTAATTCAAGATTGTTCCTTTAGTTTTAAATTACATGCATTAATAGATTAGATGTTTATTATAGAACTCAAATCATCCTTGTGAGTTTTCTGTTTGTCCATAAATTATGTCTATTCTTATATAGTACTTTGTAAATATGAGTCACTTATATATAAACAATCATGTTTACTATTTCCTGTAACTCGACATTTCTCAGTTTACACAATTTTGTAGAGATCAAACTAGACTTAATTCACTTTAGCTTTATACTTCTTTTGAGATCCATTTTGATACCCTTAGTGCCCCAATTCCTATTACAGTAAATGCCTACCCTCACAATAATCAAGAAGAGTAGAATTAAGATAATTTAGTTAGTGTATGTATAGTTTCTATTTGGTCACTGTAAATCATTTTTAATTTAGTCATTTTCTCAAGTAAAAATCAATCTATCTAGATAGAATAGTTTATTGTCATAAGCACTATTTATATCCGAACATTTATAAATAGTTTGATGTCACTTTTGTTTTCATTAACTTAATTAGGTCCTTAAAAGTTCAATGACTTCATATCTTTAGCTTATTACCACCACACTCTCTATCTTCGCATATATTTTGTAGTATTACCACCACACTCTCTATCTTCGCATATATTTTGTAGCAACTGTAAGCCTACTAACCCTCGTTGATAATTTAATATTATGTAAATTATTCAAAACAATATTTTGCCAACAATTCTTAGAGGAGAAAGGATTCATGCCAGCGCTATCTACATCTTATTTTGTTAACACGATCACAACTTTATACAACTATTGTTGGTAAGGAAAAACTCAAAGGTTACCTAGAAGCGAAGGACATAGGACCTGTTTTAGAGTTCTTACTCGACGAGTCTCGGATATTCCAGTCAATGTAATGCAGCTAGTAGGCCTAAACACCTTGGGAATATCCATGGTTCTGATAGATTATGCTCCTCACGACGGCCTGAATCCCTCTGATACACATTCACAGGCCACCAAAATATTGGTGATCATGGAGGGTTCTCTCTCCGCGGGTTTCATCACCACCGCAGACCAATTGATCTCCAAAATTATTGAGAAGGAAGATATGTTTGTGTTCCCCAAAGGGCTTGCGCATTTCCAACAAAACGTTGGCTATGGAAATGCAGTGGCCTTCACTGCCAGAATCCAGGTATTCAGCAGATCGCTCAGTCATTGTTTGGGGTGCAGACTTGCATAATGTCAGTAGTGAGAGAAGCATTACACAAAAATATCTGATCCCAAAAAACTGTATGAATAAAAATCAATTAAGAAAGAAAATAATTAAAACTTTCTTTAAAATGAAAAAAGAGGAACATAAATTCTTCCCTTTCCGTGAGTGTTGGCGATTGAATATATCTTCTTGAAATTATCTTTTTATAAGACTTATCTAATGCTGAGACAATCAGAGTCACATTGAACAATCTTACTATTGTAACGATGTCACATTTCTTACCAGTACGTTGGCACTACCATCTTCTTTCCATCACGAGACGACAATTAATCCCAATCATTTGCAGCTGATAAAACGAAGAATCCTTCCTCGGAAACTGGAAGATCTTGTTGCGCTGTATCAAATATATAACACGCCCCATCCCGTTATTGAAAATACCATCACCATTTTTTTTTTATTCATGCGTTGGTATAGATAGTCACCATAGTGTTCCATCGATGATAGAGTTCGATACGGATGCAAGATTCCTACTGTTTTTTCCTTTATCATCACACTGTCAACTATAGGATACCAAATTTCCAACGAAATCAAGTTTGGTGAATTCCAATCCCAGCAAAACCTATATTTTTTCCATTAAAACTCATTGATGCCGATGTCTCCAGCCGGATTCGAACTGAATACTTTCCTATGGCGCCAACCTAATTAAATTTTTATTAGCGTCCAAAAATGAAGATCCATGAAAGGAAGGTAAACACATGTTTCTTTTCATGGAAAGGACAGCCGTCTCAATGACAGTCCAAAAACGAAGATGCATGGAAAGGACAATCGTCTCATGATAATTGGTAGCTTAACTGAACCATCAATTTACCTTAGCATGTGCTTGATTGGCTTTGTTTGCTTCTGTGGATTGCATGTCATGCATGTGGCAAGGCATATCAGTTTCCTGTGCAACGTAGCTTCCATGCATAGACTGGAAGCTACCTGGATAGCATGGACATTGACGTGTTTATCATCGTGAAAAGCATTGCAAAATATTTTATTCAATATGTTGAGGATATCCCTTAACTTACCACTATACAGTGATTATTTTATATATATACATAATCTAGTATATTACAGTTCATGATGTATTACATACTTTTTAATATAGTTTGAAGTATGTTAACTTTTATATATATACAAAGTCGTTTAAATACATACATCAACATGGTAATTACATTATCACTTGGATATGTGTGTTATGGTCGATATAAACCATTGCTTTACCCCTAACATACAAAGGATAAGCTTATAAATGTATATATACCACTAAGCCCTAGTTGAGGGGAAGTAAGTTTTTGAGTGACCACAAAATGTTTCTCCATGCAATCGACATTTTTAGAAGGCTGGGAAATGTTTACATCTCTTATAATCATCTATGATAGCGTTTAGCTGGCAGTTCACTTCAATAAATGTAGTAGGTGATCATGGGGTGCGTGTCTTCTCCTTAGTTGACACTTGGTATTACATAGTACATAATACTATGATTTGAAAGGGAATTATACTTTCCCTAATATCACTAGGTCAAAGACTTTGCATGAAATTATTTTGTGATTAGACACAACCACATAATTTTATACATGAAAGAATAACAAATTTGACATATACATTGTTAATGATATTATTTTTTTAAGCCCGTCTTAAAACACCATTCATCCTTTGGTTGGTCTTTAAGCTAACATGTTTACAACATGATGTTGATTATTCTATTACTTGTTTTATTAATGAATATTTGTCTTTCACAACCTTGTATTTATGTTTTCCTAGACATCATCTCATTATTGACTTAATTCATAAGCTTTATTAATGTTTGGTTGGTAAACTAAATTATCCAGTGCCAATAATTCATTCAAAGTTTAAGTCCATGATGTCTTTCCATGGACTTCATAAACTTTCTAGATCGATGTCAACCTTGTCCAAGTTATTCTAAAGAACTTTTCGACTGCTAGTTGATCATGTTATTCATTCATCCAAATCATAGGCATAGTTTGAGTTATCTGTCATTCAATTATATGCATATAAATAAATAAATTGGGTGCTGAGGTTCAATGTGGAAATGATGGAAAATTAGAAGAAGCGCACCCATCTCATGCCGCCTGATACTACTAAAATTATAATTGCAAAAATACTAACTTTGGGAGACTCAAACCCAAATCCTCTACTCGTATTGTGACAAGAATACTTCATCCACATTTATTTTTTACCCATGAAGTCCTTTTCCTTCCCGTCGACTTCAATATCCTTCCAGACATGGGAGACAACAACATGCTCAGTTTTTTTAATAGAAAAGAGATCATTAGAATCAAGGCAGCATGAAACCTATCGACACCAAAACCTCCACCCATAACCTTCTCGAGCAGTTCTTCTTTTATTTGGTATTTCAAAACCTCATTCTTTGATTCTCTTAATTGTGTCACAAGTTCCTTATTGACAATGGGAGCTACATGCAAAATGATTTCATCCTGTTCAAGCGGCCCATAATAATCTTGAGTTGCGTTCAAACATTTCTTGTATGCTCCTGGATCATAGCTACCACTCGATAGTTCTGTGTTCATCAGGTGTTGAACTCCCTGTTGTAATATAAATTGTAGTCCAACAATTACATACAGCAAGAGGCTTATCATGCAGACTCACCTTTGTCTTCCTGAAACATTTGTTATTTGATTCGAATTCATTGAGAGAGAAAGGTGGCATATGCATGTGGTTGGTTGTAGCTGCAAACAAGAGGTTTCGGCTTGCAACGTAACCACCATGCAAAGATAGGAATCCCCCAACTTTCTATACATGTGAATAATTCTTTTATCGTCTTGGCCCTTGCATGTTATACTAAGTTTCCCATATTCAAAACTAATTGTTAAGCTTACGGCAGGAACTTGGCCACACTGTGGCACTTATTTGTAAAGTAGTCAATTCATTTTGGGGATCACCATAGCTCAACCATTCTCAAATTTTTTATGCCTTAAGAGAGGGTGTGTTAGAGTCATGCAATTCTCAATTTTTTTATGCCTTAAGAGAGGGTTTGTTAGAGTCATGTTTGGTTCAAGGGATTATCAAACTTATTTAAATGGTATTCTAGGCATTTCTTGGTAATTCCTCGTTGTTTAGATCAAGTGTATGAATCCAAATACTTTCATGGTAATTAATTCATGATCATGAACACATACTACTTTATTTCAATTTTTTTTGGTTATCGTAAACACAATTTCTAACGATCATTTATTTTCTCGACAATAATATATACCTATTTGTGT
>LPNX011020731.1:2527-29958 GCA_001517045.1 Pseudotsuga menziesii | reverse complement strand
TATATATATATATATATATATATATATATATATATATATATATATATATATATCGTATATTCCTATCCTTGTTATTTTTTATTACTTTTATGATGTTACAGAGTTTTAGATTTAGATTTGTCTTTGTTTGATGGATTTGTGTGAACTCTACTAAATTTGCCTTATTTTTTTGTTATGAAAATGAAATTTATGTTGTGGGCATGCCACACTTCCTCTTATTGGAATCGGTTACGCAAGCATTCCTTGATTTAGTTTTATAAATACGAAGTTTTCTCCTTTCAAGCTTCCATAACTTTAAAAATGGCCCTTGACTCTACAAGGTTTTACAGGGTTTTCTCTTATGATAGTTATATTCGATTTAAGGTGAATGAGTTTGGGACTCCTGAACATTCTCCATATATATATAATTTATATGTATATGATTTTATCATGTTCATTTAGATAATTTAACTTTTAGGAGTTATTTGCATATTTACTATTTGACAAAGAATAGAGTCACTTAAACATTTTTTGGTCGCACTGTGTAGTAACTAAATTAACCCATTGTAATTTTGGCATGTTGCAGTTGATTCATATACATATTTGTTTTACCTTGTGGTTGTATAGGATATGAAGAACAAATTTGTTAGAAAAATAGGATCCCAGAGCAATAACAATTAAACAAATAAACAAGATGTAAATATTAAACACATTACAAGAGACACATAGATATAACATAGTTCACTGAAGATGGGCCACGTCCACACATAAATTGTCAGTGCTTTATTACTATACCATCTGTCAAAAAGAAGGGATACATAATGCAACAACCTCACTACACTTCCTCTTCACTCTCTCACAATCTCTCTCACATAAGCATAGAGATTTTTTTTACAAAGATACAATAAAATGTGAAACTGTATTACAATGTTTTCCTTTGATAGGGGAATTACCATGGGAAAATACCACGGGTCATCCAATACCATGGGCACACAAATATTTGGACAAAAAAGTCCAAAAAAATTTCTTTCAGGGGTACTATCCCCGAAACCCCACCGACAGTCTGTTGCCCCCCATACCTTCGTAGGGGGACGATGTCCTCCCACACCCCCTTGTTGGGACGAGTGTACAGTAAGATTGAGGTACACACATGACTAAGCAATAACATCTTTGAATCTTGAATATCGGGCTCCACAACCATCAATATGCCACTTGGATACTAATCACAACAACTCCACCACTGCTCCACTTGTTGGGCCATGATCTGAACCTTGGATGTGGAAAATTTATCATCATCACCTTCATTATTGAAGGCCAACAAAAACTGGGCATGAACTTAGATTCTCTTTGGTTACTACCTTTGTAAACATGTCTACAAAATTCTGGCTAGTATGTATATTTTCCAACTTTAACAGCTCATCTTCCAAAACATATCTTATGAAATGGTACTTGAGTTGTATATGTTTAGTATTCAAATGAAATGATGAGTTCTTTGAAATATGAATGACACTCCAACTGTCACTGTACAACCTTCTATTCTCTTGCTTCCTACCCAATTCCTCCATAATCCTCTACAACCAAATAATCTCTTTACTAGCCTCTGTAGCAACAACATACTCTTCATCCATTGTTGAAAGTGCAGTGACCTTTTCCAGGTTTGAAATCCAACTTATTGTTGTTCCACCTACATTAAAAACATACCCTATGGTGCTCCTCTTGCTGTCTTTATCACCTTCCATATCTGCATCAACATATTCATGTAGAATAGTGTTTGAACCTTCAAAACATAATTCATGAGAAGTGGTACCTCTCAAATACATGACAATACACTATACGTCTTTCCAATCTTATTTAGTTGTATTGTTCATAAACTTACTCACAAATCCCACTGCATCTGGAATACCTGGTCTTGTGCACACCATGGCATATATCAAGCCTCCAAATGTTGATGAATATGGAACCTTGGACATTAATTCTATATCTTCATGTGTCTTGGGACACATATCCTCACTTAGTTTGAGATGCCTAGCCAAAGGTATACTAACAAGTTTTTTAGTGTGCATTCTAAACCTCTCCAACACCTTTTCTATGAACTCACCTTGAGACAATGTCAATTTGTGATTTTTCATGTCTCTTGTTATTCGCATACTAAGGATTTGGTTTGCCGCACCCAAATCCTTCATTGAAAATGATTTAGCTAGTTTCCTTTCAAGCACATTTATATCTGGCATGTTAGACCCTGCAACAAGTATGCCATCCACATACAATAATAAGATAATATATCTTCAACTATATATCCCTATGAAATAAAAAGTATGGTCAGAATGGCATCTACTATAACCCTATTATGTCATAAACTTATCAAATTTTAAATACCACTTCTTTGGAGTTTTCTTCAGCCAATACAAGGTCTCCTTCAACCTAAAAACCAAATTATCCTTCCCCTTGACCTCATACCCTTGTGTCTACTACATATACATCTCTTCCTCTGAATTCCCATGGAGAAAGGTCATTTTTACATCTAACTCTTCAAGATGCAGATATTGTACCACCACTAGACTTAAAATTGTCTTAAGTGAAGTAATTTTAACAACAGGAGAAAATATTTCATCGAATCCTATACCTTTCTTTTTTGAAAACCCCTTTACAATAAGTCTATCCTTGTACCACTTCTTGCCTCCATCTTCTTCCTTAGAGACTTGTACCCATTTATTATGTAATGCTAATTTTCCTGTAGGAAACTCAACCAAATACGGAGTTCGGTTCCTTACCAATGAGTCCATATCCTCATTCATGCCTTGCTCCCACTTCTTTCTAGTTTGTATCTTCATTTCCTCTTCATAGCATTCTGGTTCACTAGAACCAGTCATCAATAAATAATACAGTGAAGGAGAGAATCATTCAGGGGGTCTACTTAACCTAGTAGATCTTCTTACATTTGCAAGAGTTTGAGATACCTGCTATTTATCTTGATTTTATGGTGCCTTTGTAACTTCATTCTCTTTGATTTCATCAAGCATTGTGTACTCTGTGTTTTCCTTTTCCTCTTTCTTTCCTTGCAACTGATCCTTGTACATAAATTTTTTATTGAATACTACATCTCTAATCTTAATTATTTTGTGATTTTCATAATCCCATAAGAGATAACCAAAATCATCAACCCTGTATCGAATAAAGGTACATGTATTGGATTTATCCTCAAGCTTTGTTCTATTTTAGTTATCAATATGAATAAATGCTTCAAAACCAAAAGTTCTCATAAATGAGTAGTTTAACTTTTTACTTGTCCATGCCTCCTTTTGAATTCCACCATCCAAAGTGCTTGAAGGCCCTCAATTTATTAAATAAACAATAATATCTACATTCACCCAAAACAATAAGGGAAACCCTCCATGCAATCTCATACACCTTGCACGTTCCATGATCATCCTATTCATCCTATGTGACACGCCATTTTCTTGTGGTGTTCCTAAGACTGTATTTTCTATGTGAATCCCATTGTATGAATAGTACTATTAAACTCCTTACTACAGTATTCACCTCCATTATCATATATGATACATTTCAACATTTTCCCTCTCATTTTCAACCAATTCTTTTCACTTATTAAAAGTAGAAAACACATCAGATTTCTATCTAATGCAATAAACACAAGTTTTTCTAGTTGCATCATCAATAAAAGTAACATAATAACAAGAGCCACCAAGAGATTGTACCTAATCCGGTACCCATGCATATGTATGCAAAATATCTAACTTTTTCAGTCTTCTTCTATTTCCCAACCCTGAAAAATCTAACTCTCTTATTTTTTCCATAGACACAATTGTCACAGAATTCCAAATTTTCCTACTTCAGATCTGGAAGTAGTTTCCTTGAGTGGACAGTCTGCATCCCCTTCTCACTCTTGTGGCTAATCCTATGATGCCACTAAATTTCACCTATTCTATGGAATCTATAGAGATAAAATAATGAGTATTATGAGGACATAAATACAACATACCTGTCATGATTCCTTTTTCTATTACCAATTCTCCTTTAGTAATCTTCCACCACGTTTTTCCAAACCTAGACAAACAATCTCTATCTCCCAAATTCCCTTTTGAGATCATATTTATTTTCATAGTAGGAATATTCCTGACCTCTTTTAGCAGCCACTCATTTCAATTCTTTATCTTAATCTGTACCTTACCCATTCAAACAATTTTACATGGTTCATTATCCCGCAATAAAATATGTCCAAAATCACATGGAACATAATAATGAAATAATTTCCTATGGGGCGAAGCGTGACATGAATCCCCTAAATATACTACCCAGTAATCAATAACATTATCAAATGCAATAATCCAATCATCTTGTAACACATCACCTGCTATATGTGCTTCCTAGGTAGTCTCTTGCTGCTCGTTTCCTTTATTCATTAGAGCTCTACAATATTTATTCATATGTCCTCTCTTACCATAGTTCTGACACTCCATCTTACCTAGTTTGGACTTGGATATGTCCTTTCTATACTTGTTGTGATTACCTATGCTCCTTCCTCTCTCCATTTGTCTTCTCATTCTCTCCATGGTCAATGCATTACCTGATGTCTGACTTGTGCTTTTCCTTCTCATTTTCTCACTAAGAATAACACCAACAACATCATCAAATTTAAGAGTGTTTGAACTAGGGACATAGTTTCTTATAGGCATGACCATTCGATTCCATCTTTCTGGCAATGAGAACAGGATTAGCAAAGACCTAACCTCATCATCAAGTTCACAACTTAGATGAATAGTAATCATATTAAATTCATTTGAATGGTCAACAATAGATCCACCTTCTCACATATTCATATTAAATAAACACTTCATTAAAATTACCTTGTTGGAATCCAAGGGTTTTGCATAGAGCCTAGCCAATGCGCTCATCACACCCTCTGTGTTATTTTCTTTCAAAATATTGAAAGCCACCAATGAAATCAGGAGCAACCATATTGTTCCCAGTTCCTTTGTGTCAAGAACCTCCCATTCTTCATCCTTCATAGTCGTTGACAGTTTTGTTTTCCATCCAATGATAGGTATAGATCCTTTTGGTACAAATGGTTCTCCATTTTCATGTTCCATAACTTGTAGTTTTTTCCATTAAATTTCTCAACCCTAAAATTTATTTTTTCTTCCATTGCTCCAATTCGAACCAGGAACCCTCCTTTCCTGTGAGTTTACCAACCAAATAGACCTTTGGCTTTGATAGCAATAGTTAGAAAACATGATCGTAGAGAAATAACAAGTAAACAACTAAACGAGATGCAAATATTAAACACATTACAAGCGAGAGACAGATATAACATGGTTCACCTGAGATGGTCTATGTCCACACAGAAATTGCCAGTCCTTTATTATTATACCATCCAACAAAATGAAGGGATAAAACCTACAACAACCCTAGTGCACTTCCTGTTCACTCTCTAACAGTCTCTCTCACATAATCACAGAGATTGTTTTTGCAATGCTAAAGTACAATATGAAGACTTATTACAATGCTTTCCTTTATAAGATAATTACCATGGGTCACCCAATACCATGGCCCCACAAATTGTTTCCCAACAAACATCGAAAAGAATTTCTTTTCAGGAGTTTCACCCCCAAACCCCATTTCTCAGGGGTGAGGCTTTCGAACCCCCACCGAAGGCCCATTTTCCCCTATACCCCTGCAAGGGGACGATGTCCCCCTGCAACCCCCATTAGGATGAGTGTACAATAAGACTAGGGTACAAACACGACTGAAGAATAACATCTATGAATATGGAATATCACTCTCCACAACCTACAAAATTTATTTATAAATTCGTACTTATCTATTTGCATTAGCAATTATTAGCATCTATTTGTATTGCAATGAATAGTTTTTATTACAATGTGGGATTTTCTTATTTAACTATATGTTGCATTGAAATTGTGACCTAAGTAATTGATTCAAATTTGTTATGATTTATATGGCGTTATTAGAATTTTCTTAAATTTTTTTATTATAAATGTATATAGTTAGTTAAAATCGGTGCCCATCATTCGATTTACTTATACAATGTGTCAAATGCACCCTGTTATCCCTAAAGTTGAACCTAGACTACAGGGGTTCAAGCATAAAGAAATCGTTTTCAAAAATATAATTTAATGAAAATCAAGATAAAAATAGGGCTGGTATGTAATCAAAGCTATAGGAAAGTCGCATAATCA
Organism: Pseudotsuga menziesii; assembly: GCA_001517045.1. Classification (NCBI taxonomy): domain Eukaryota; kingdom Viridiplantae; phylum Streptophyta; class Pinopsida; order Pinales; family Pinaceae; genus Pseudotsuga; species Pseudotsuga menziesii. The sequence goes on along the minus strand of LPNX011020731.1, from coordinate 23,761 downwards.
TTAAAGAACTTTAGAACATAAAACATAATACAAAATCCAATATCAAATGAACTGCGATCATGAATTTATGAAACGAGATTAACTCTGTTATTAAAAGTTTAAAAGATAACTGTATTTCAACATAAGAATCATGTAATGAGATTCAATTGACCATATACAGGATAAATCACAAGAAATACAATTCATAAAATACACAGCCAAATCATAATCATACTCATATCAAAGCAGAACCTGTATTGAAGATATAGAGTATTTCATGTCATACAGAATATCATCAAAACTGGATTTCCATCACTCCAATTTCCACCCCCTTTTCAATCTAGTGACTATCCTTATATACAAAATATTTGAGTTTCGAAGATAGTTATCAGCTCCTGCTTCTATGGATCGAGCTCTTTCAAAAATAGAAAGGTCAATCTCCTTTAAATAGTTTTTTAATACAAGTGTAAAATAAAAGAGACATCTGTCAAAAACAAAGTTGCTTTCAAAAGAAAACTATAACTCTTAATCTAAATACTTTTAGAAGCCTCTGCCAAGATAGTTAAATCACTTAAAACCTGGGACCGTTTTTGCAACCTGGCAAACTCAGCATCTTTGTTCTCCTCCTTACTCTGAGCCTTCATGTGTTCGAGCTGCTTCGGGATGGTTCTTTTTTCCATTAGAATGTTTTAAGATATTGACAGCAATTTCTGATAATCTGCCTCCTTATCCTCCAGATTTTCTCAAAGTCTTTTATTTGTTGTCATTAACTTTTCATTAATGTTTTGTAAAAACCTAGTTTGCTCCTTGTATGTCTGCAAAGATTTCTTGACTTGATTTAATTCTGGAGTTATTTCAATGTCTTCTTCTTTCATATGGACCTCAACTTCCTATGGAATCCTTGATGCTGAGCAATGCTCTCAATCAACCTGTTTGTTTGTGTAAAATATTTCTGGTATAAACCCTACAACTCCCTGAACATCAATGAACTTCTCATTATCTGAACAATACTGACCTTTGGATGTGTGTACAGTCTCTTCACTGAAAGCATCATCTATCATCACGATTTCCTCACATTCTTCATGTGCTGATTTCATCTCTACCTGCAACTTCCTTCTTAACCTAGTCCTAGGCTTCACATCCATGCTCTCTGACGTCAACAACTGATCATGAGCTTCATCTTTTGAAGTTATATTCTTTAACATAACAGTTACCTTTTCAGGGTTTTCATCTGTGAATAAAGCTTTAGGACATAAACTTTTATGAACTGGTTTTTCTATAAAACCCTTCCCTTCTGCTACAACAACTTCAATTTGTTTTTTGTGATTTGTTGTTTGCTGGTCCAAGTCTTCCATTACCCTTTTTCATTTCTCTTTAGTCTTTTCTTCAAACCCTAGCTCTGACAGCAGATTTTCCCAAGTTCATCCTTCCTTGTGTAGTTGTGAAACAATCAACAGTTTTATTAAACCCTGATGGTATACTGAACGATCAATATGCTCTAGATGGCCCTGAACCCATGCAATCATCTTTTGTAGGATCTTTAATAGATAGAATGGGAGATTGAGCTGAAAGCTTCCATTAAGGTGCATCAACAACCGTAGATGGCATTTGAGAACCCTTTCATACCGACCATCGCATGTAATATAATTTTGCACCATTTCTACGGGAATTTTCCAGTTAGGTTTTATCCTGCTCACATGGATACCATTCTTCCATTCTAATTTTTCAAAACCCGGGATTAAGAACTCACTGTAATCTGCTTGAAAGTCCTGTTTCTTAAACCATCTTTCTCCTTGTGCCGGAACATCTATTGCTTCAGCAATAGATTCTTCATTTACCCTGACTGTTAAACTCTTAAGCTGAACCATTTCATGTTTATAATTTTTGATAAAATCCATAGTTACCTATGAATGATAACCCTGCAATTTTTCACAAAAAGCAAACCATCTAGCATTCGTCATCAATTGGGCTGAACTTGGAAACTTCAGTATCCATTCTGTGTTATTGGGTTCCAATTTGCAAATCAAGCCTCCTGGATTTCTTCTCACCATGATTTCTGAATCCTCTTCCTCTGTTATCTTCGACATTTCTGCAACCCTTTCACAATATACACTTCCAAGAAGAAATTATGCTGTTTTGTTTCCCTGCAACAGTTTCGATCGAATTGTAGAAGAATATACTATGTAAAATTTTCCTTCTTCAAGAACGAAAATACAGGAACAAATCAAATTCCTGCTATTTTTAGACCTACTGTACATATTGTTTCCAGATTTCGGGATCTAGAACCATAAATGTCCATAGCATAGAAACAGTCTCTAATGATCTTCACTAAGTTCGAAAGAGAATTTGAGCATGACAAATTTTAGGGAAAATAAAAGATTATTATGAATTCACCAACACTGCCATCGTTGGTACCAACACTCATTACGTAAAATGCCTCGATTTCATATTCAAAACACTTGTGCAAGCCAATGAGTGACACGATGTAAAACATGATTACTTAAACATGACTGCTTTTAATAAATAATTATACAAAGTACCAAGCCTGTCCACATAAATATGTTTACATATACCATAGTTTCATTGTCATATTTTTTATACCAAAGGGTACTGATGAATAAAATCATTAATGAAATACTCTAAAAATGCTGCCAGTTTGAGAAATGCTGCCACTTTGAAAAACGCTGCTAGTTTGAGAATCCAATTCATAATATAAAACCTCTTGCACTTAATATAGGTTCATAGCTTTAAATAACTGATGATTTGAGGCTTCAAAAGATATAATAAGAAAAATATAAAAATAATGGCATTCAAAAAAGGTGTAAAACAAGGTAAAAGTTAAAAACAAAAACTCATCATAATAAAAAACCTATAAAACCCTAGGATAAAAAATTAAACAACCTTAGAGATAACATCTGGCTCCATTTGGGGACAAAGTTTTCCCTGTGAAACTTTGAGAACATGTTGACCTGTGCCTTCAGAAATCTGCTAAAGTCATTTCTGTCTTATTGGGTTGGAGTCTTATTCAAAGCAAATGATATATACAGTGAATATGTACAATGACCCTTTTTCCCTCAATATGTATAAAAAGGCTTTAAAAAATGTCCATTGACTGGACCTGCAATCTCCTCACCATTCAAATTTTGCAAAACAAAAGAGTTGTTTCCCAGGATCTTGATCACTGAAAAAGGCCCTATCCATAAATTATCGAACTTCCCATGCTTACCTTTTTCCTCCTTTCTTGCATCCCACCTAAGAACAAGGTCACCCACTGCAAACATATCTTTTTTAACTTTCTTATCAAAGCTTTCCTTCATTCTTCTTTTATGCCTCTCAGCTATATTTTCAATAGCTTCTCTCTCTTGTTGCAACTGAATTATCTGAAAAATTCTTCTTCTTATATCATCAGGTTCCTCTTTTATTTCTTGCATAAATTTAATGACTGGAGCCACTAATTGAACAGGGAAAACAACATCAACCCCATATACCAATTGGAAAGGGGATGTCCCAATTGACTTCTTAATAGTTACTCTATCAGCCCAAAGAGCAAATTTTAGTTTGGTATCCCAACTCCTTTTATTCTCAAATAACATTTTCTTGATACTATTTACAATGTTTTTATTACTAGATTCTGCTAATCCGTTACCCGGTGGGTAGTATGATGTGGACTGTTTCGAGTTAATATTATTTTCTTCACAAAATTTCATCATCTTTCTTGATTTAAAAGCAAGAGCATTATCAGTGACTAATTTCCTAGGGCATCCAAACCTACTAAGAATGTTTTCCTGAAGGAAATTAATTATGACTTGTTCAGTTGCTCTCTTTGTAGGAATTGCCTCCATCCATTTAGTGAAAAAATCAGTAGCAGTTAGAATCCATTTACGCTGTCCACTAGAAAGAGGATGAATTTCACCAATGAAGTCTAAACCCCACTGCTGAAATGGACAATTTACTGTAATAGGCTTCAAGGGTAAGGACTGAAGTTTATGCTTACCTGCAAAATTTTGACACTCCACACATGATCTGACCTGATGATACACATATGAGAAAAGGGTAGGCCAATAATATCCTGCTCTTAGGATTTTAAAAGCAGTTGCCTTCCAATACTTGTGTCCTCCACATACTCCACTGTTCAATTCTGAAATAACAGCATCAACTTCCGATTTTTCCAAACATTTCAACAATATTCCTCTAGGATCCTTCCAGTACAAAACCTGATCTATTAAAACATACTTCATTGCTTTTATTTTTAATGATCTGCATCCATTTCTTTTGAATTCCAGAGGGCATTGTAAGTATAAAAGGAAACGTACAATATCTTTATACCAATCAGACTCACCATACCTGCTATAAACCTGTTGCTTATTGTATTCTATTGCCATATCCTGCTCTGAATGTTTTGCCATCACATGAAGATTTAATACCTGACAATTTGATTCCGTTAGAAGCTTAGCTAATCCCTGGCCTTTTACCAATTTCGTTGGTTTAATATCGACGTCATATTCCATAACCTTAGCTATCTGTTTGCCTCTTTTTCCCTTACTGTCAAGCTGTGCTAAAATTTCCTTGACTGCTGAACTTGGAAGATATGCCAAAATATTGGAATGTAAAACATATATCCTGAAGAATTTAAGAGCTTTAACTAATGCATATGCCTATTTTTCCATTATATTATATTTAAGCTCTGAGTCTCTTAATGTTTTACTGAAAAAGGAAATTGGTTGTTCCAAACCATCTGAATTCTTTTGCAATAATACAACAGCTATAGTGTCTTCTGATGCAAATGAGAAAATTGCAAAATCTTTTCTATAATCAGGAGCTATCAATACTGGTGCTTCTATTAATGCCTGCTTTATGGCTTCAAATGATTGTTTAGCCTAGTTTGACCATTTAACCTCCCTATCCTTCTTAAGCATCTCAGTGATATGTTTGATAATTTCTACAAACTTAAGAATAAACCATCTTAAAAAATTGATTTTTCCAATGAAAGATTGAATTTCCTTTTTATTTCTAGGAATACTAATTTTTAAGATGGCCTTTACTCTCTCTGGATCTATTTTTATTCCTTCAGCAGAAACAATATGCCCTAACAATTTACCTTCTGTCAGAGCAAAGTGAGAATTCTTTGTGTTTAATGATAAACCAAACTTTTTGCATTTAATAAAAATTTGTCTCAAATGTTTTAGATGATCTTCATCATACTTGGAGAAGACTGTGATATCATCTTGGTATATCACTACAAATTTTTCATTTTCACCCACAAGAGCTATATCCATAGCCCTCTGAAAAGTGGCACCTACATTCATAAGCCCAAAGGGCATTTTATCATACATAAAGGTCCCCCATGGAGTTGTAAATCCAGTTTTTTCTCTGTCTTCCGGCTGTACTGCAATCTAGTTATAACTAGAAAATCCATCAATCATTGAAATTTTGTGAGATCCTACAACCCTCTGCAAAATCCGATCTATTTTTGGTAATGAATAGTTATCTTTCAAGAAATATTTATTCAAGTTGAGGAAATATACAAAAAGTGTTATCTCTCCATTCTTCTTACGTACAGGCACCAAATTCGCAACCCATGATGAATATTTTAGAGTTACAATAATTTTTGCATCTAGTAATTTCTTTACCTCTTTTTCAATTACTCACAGCAATGCTAGGTTAAGCCTTCTAAGCTTTTGTTTGAAAGGCTTAGTATTTGGTTTCAGAGGAATTTTGTGCTGAATTATGCTAGTATCATACATTTTTAAATCATGATATGACCAAGCAAAAATGTCTACAAATTCTTTTAGCAAACCAACGTATTTTCTCCTTTCCTCTTCTGACAACAATTTTGACAATTTTATCATCATAGGCTGATTTTCAAAACCAATGTTATATTCTATAACATTCTCATCAGTAGTCTGCAAAGGGGGTTTTATGAGTTTATCATCTTTTGAAAACAACCTCTCGAGCGGAACAAGTCCCTTAGGAATGAAATTCCCTTTTAACTCAACAATTTTGTGATCAGCTATTGAATTATTTCTACAAGGTTCATTTTCTATCCATTCAAAATCCTGTTCATGATCAACTGTATCGTTTGAGAATTCACCTACTAACTCCAAAAATTCTTTTATTTCCTGATCATCAATAAAAACTTTCCAATGTTTGATATTATCTGGGAGAGAGGGTCAGTATCTTACATCAATTGGGTATTTCAAATGAGTTACCTTTGGAACTTTGAAATATGCTGCTGCTAAGGCTAGGGAATCAGCTGTTTCATTGTATTCTCTGGGAACAAAAGTTATATTGAAAACTAAAAAGAAATTTTGATTAAATCCCAAGCCTCATTCCTATAAACTTTCAGTAAATACTGCTTTACCTGGTAAACACTTTTTACTTGCTGAATTACTAATTCGGAGTCGCTAAACATAGCAAGTTATTTAATAGCCAAGTGTTTTGCTGCTCTTAACCCAAGAATCAAAGCCTCATATTCAGCAGTATTATTTTGTTGTTTTAAATTCCAATTTTTACATAAGGGAAATAACCTCACCTTCAGCTGAAATCAATAATACTCCTGCTCTTGCCCCCTCTTTACTTGATGCACCATCAAAATACATCTGCCATAAACCATCTGGTTCTTCTTTCTTTACCTGAACTGGAATATCTTTCTGTACTTGTAAAACTCCTTCAATTTCATCATTTAATTGCAACATACAAGAACCAAGATTTTCATCAATTGAATAGATTGGATGATTATTAGGATGTCTACTATCACTTACCAAATATGCCATATGTACTTCTCTATAAATTTTTCTGAATTCTCCTCCAAATACTAGAATTGTAGCATACGAAAGATCCATTTGCAGAGTTCCTCCCACTTTCTTTTCCCAGGATCTAGACAATAGCATACCAAATTTAGGAGAAATATCTTCTACAACTATATCCATCAATACACTGTTCATAGGTACCTGAGTTAAATTCACCACCAGATCTTTGATTAGCCCAATACACTTCACTACCCTAGAATCAAACGCATACAAATCATGGTATGGTTTAGTAACACTCAGTCCTAAAGCTTCCATGACTTCTTCTGGCATGAGGTTATGTGAAGCTCCTGAATCTAGCAGACAATTATGCAATAGCTGATCATGTACTCAAAAAGTTACATAAAATGGAGGAGGATATTCTAAATTATCATTAGGTTGATCAAAAGTTTTTGACCCCACAGTAATAGTAGGTTTTTCATCTTGCAAATTAATCTCATCAGATGGGATAGGAGTAGGATTCACTGCATTTTTGAAAGTTTTAAAAGCTACTTCCCTGTAAAATTTACTCTTAATCAACTTTGTTAAAGGCACAGGGATTTTCACTTTATTAAGCTCATGCTCCAAACTGAAACCACTTACAGCTTTATTCACCTCCTCAAGATTTACCACTTCATATTTTCTTTCCTTTACAATTTGTTTTTGATTTGAAGACATATTTTGTTTAATAGGATGAGATTTCACCATCTTTTTAGCTTGTGCTGCATGTTTTACCGCCGATATAAGACCATATGATTTTTGTGGTATTTCCTGTCAAACTTCAGGCATAGACATATGATAAGCATTTTCTTCATAATGATCTAATTCAGTAGCATAATGATAATCAGCTTTAGTCAGAAAATGAGAAGAAGAATCATCATCAAACCGACTAATATTATGTTCCTGTTCTTTCAAATCATCTAACTCCCCCTCATCTATCTCATATGATTCATCATCTTTGAAATTATTATTTTGAAAAGGAGCTTGAATCCTTTGTTCTTTATTTTCTCTCCCGTCTCTCTGAATATCATTATTTCATTTTTCTCTTGGCAAAAACCTAGGAGCAAAAGGTCTTCTAAAATGATTTTTATTTGTTCCACCTTCCGGTATATGTTTATTTTGATTTCTATTTCCCATTTCCAACATATCAATCTTAGCAGACAAATTTTTAATAATTTTATTCATTTCATCCATTTTACTATCTGAAGATCTTCCTGTATGGGTGGATGTAATGATTTCTTTTTTACCCATTTTGTCTACAATTTGATGTTCTGCCTCCTCTTTGAGTTTATTCGAGGCTAAAATATTTGACTCTACTTCTAATGCTGCATTTTGCTATTTTGAAGTGACACTGATTTTCTTTCTCTCAATAGCAAAGAAAACTCATGATCAAATGAGTTTGCATAAGTCAACTTTGCTGTTGTCTCGGTGGGTTTTATTTCAGCTGGAATCCTACTGTACATTTTATTGAATCTTTTGGAAAAATCTCCCACAACTTCATCCTTTTTTCTCTTTAATGATCCAAACTCTGTCATGTAATACAAATAATCTTTAGTATCCCCCCATTGTCTCATAAATGCTTCTTCTAAAGCATCTATACCATCTATAGAGTTTGGTGGTAATTCTCTAAACCACTTTCTGACCTCACCATCTAAACTTTGAGCAAAAACCCTCATCCAAACATCCTCATGTTCAAAATTGTGATTGTCTGCATAACTACAGAATGTATTCCAGTGTTCTTCTGCAGTAGCGTCTCCTTGTCCATTAAATCTTGGAAGATATTTTTGATAATCTCCTGCTGGAAGAGCATTGAGAGGCTGGGATAAAACTAGTGGGGCATATCTTGCTGCTACCATAGCAGCCATTCGATTTTGAGGTTGAGCCATTCTAGGATTGGAAATGTTTGAACTTGTATTAGATTGAATGTTGCTTGAATGTTGTGATGAAGGAGACAAATTACCAGGATTTGACTGATTCACTGGGATGGTCTTAACAAAAGGAATATCGGTTGAAAACAAAGAAGAAGCTCCTCTTTGCAATGCTTCAAGTTTAACCTTCTCTGATAGCAAAGGATTTGTAAAGACACGGAAATTGTCAATTTGAGAAGGGGTAAGTAACAGGTCTAACTCTTCTCTTCCTTTTTCTGAATGTGGGTCAAAAGAAGGAACTGGGATATATGAAGATTCAGGGATCTCCAAGGCTGCAGGCTATTTGAATTTTTCTGATGAAGTGGAAATTAAATTTCTCCTAGCCTCCTTTAATAACTATTCAGGATCCGAGACTCCTGGATTCAAAGGGGATGAGGGATTTCCTTGAGTTCCTATCTTTTTTGAATCCACTGTAACTTTCTATAGGTGACTGATGTAGTGGATAACAAGTCTGACTGATTTTTTTCACCCTGCAAAATTAGTTTCATAAGAATGTCGAATACCCAAGGAAGATGTCCTTTCATTTCTCTGTCCCCGACAACGACGCCAGAAGATGTTATCCCTAAAGTTGAACCTACACTACAGAGGTTCAAGCTTAAAGAAATCCTTTTCAAAAATATAATTTAATGAAAATCAAGATAAAAACTAGGCTGGTATGTAATCAAAGCTATAGGAAAATCACATAATCATTAAAGAACTTTATAACATAAAACATAATACAAAATCCAATATCAAAGGAACTACGATCATGAATTTATGAAACGAGACTGACTCTGTTATTAAAAGTTTAAAAGATAACTGTATTTCAGCATAAGAATCATGTAATGGGATTCAATTGACCATATACAGGATAAATCACAAGAAATACAATTCATAAAATACACAGCCAAATCATATTCATACTCATATCAAAGCAGAACCTGTATTGAAGATGTATAGTATTTCATGTCATACAGAATATCATCAAAACTGGATTTCCATCACTCCAATTTCCACCCCCTTTTCAATCTAGTGACTATCCTTATATACAAAATATCTGAGTTTCTAAGATAGTTATCAGCTCCTACTTCTATGGATCGAGCTCTTTCAAAAATAGAAAGGTCAATCTCCTTTAAACAGTTTTTTAATACAAGTGTAAAATAAAAGAGACATCTGTCAAAAAAAAAATTGCTTTCAGAAGCAAACTATAACTCTAAATCTAAAGAATTTTAGAAGCCTATGCCAAGATAGTTAAATCACTTAAAACCTGGGGACGCTTTTGCAACCTGGCAAACTCAGCATATTTGTTCTCCTCCTTACTCTAAGCCTTCATGTGTTCAAGCTGCTTCTGGATGGTTCTTTTTTCTTTTAGAATGTTTTTAGATATTGACAGCAATTTCTGATAATCAACCTCCTTATCCTCCAGATCTTCTCGAAGTCTTTTGTTTGTTGCCATTAACTTTTCATTAATGTTCTGTAAAAACCTAGTTTTCTCCTTGTATGTCTGTAAAGATTTCTTGACTTGATTTAATTTTGGAGTTATTTCAATGTATTCTTCTTTGATATGGACCTCATCTTCTTGTGGAATCCTTGATGCTAAGCAATCCTCTGAATCAACTTGTTTGTTTATACAAAATATTTCTGGTATAAACCCTGCAACTTCCTGAACATCAATGAACTTCTCATTATCTGAATAATACTAACCTTTGGATGTGTGTAAAGTCTCTTTGCTGAAAGCATCATCTATCATCACTATTTCCTCATAGTCTTCATGTGTTGATTTCATCTCTGCCTGCAAATTCCTTCTTAACCTAGTCCTAGGCTTCACATCCATGCTTTCTGAATTCAACAGCTGATCACGAACTTCATTTTTTGAAGTTATATTCTTTAACATAACACTTAACTTTTTAGGGTTTTCATCTATGAATGAAGCTTCAGGACATAAACTTTTCTGAACTGGTTTTTCTATAAAACCCTTCCCTTCTTCTACAACAGCTTCAATTTGTTTTTTGTGATTTTTTGTTTGTTGGTCCAAGTCTTCCATTACCATTTTTATTTTCTCTTTAGTCTTTTCTTCAAACCATAGCTCTGACAGCAGATTTTCGCAAGTTTGTCCTTCCTTGTACAGTTGTGAAACAATCAACAGTTTTATTAAACCCTGATGGTATATTGAGCGAGCAGTATGGTCTGGATGGCCTTGAACCCATGCAATCATATTTTATAGGCTCTTTAATATTTAGAATGGGATATTGAGCTTCAAGCTTCCATTAAGGTGCATCAACAATCGTAGATGGCATTTGAGAACCCTGTGATACCAGCCATCGCATGTAATATAATTTTGCACTATTTTTAAGGGAATTTTCCAGTTAGGTTTTATCTTGCTGAGATGGATACCATTCTTCCATTCTAATTTTTCAAAACCTGGCATTAAGAACTCACTGTAATCTCCTTGAAAGTCCTGTTGCTTAAACCATCTTTCTCCTTGCACCAAAACATTTATTGCTTCAGCAATAGATTCTTCATTTACCCTGACTGTTAAACTCTTAAGCTGAACCATTTCATATTTACAATTTTTGATAAAAGCCATAGTTACCTGTGAATGATAACCCTGCAATTTTTCATAGAAAGCAAACCATCCAGCATTCGTCTTCAATTGGGCTGACCTTGGAAACTTCAGTATCCATTCTGTGTTATTGGGTTCCAATCTGCAAATCAGGCCTCCTGGCTTTCTTCTCACCACAATTTCTGAATCCTCCTCCTCTATTATCTTCGACATTTCTACCCTTTCACAATATACACTTCCAAGAAGAAATTATGATGTTTTCTTTCCCTGCAACAGTTTACATCGAACTGCGGAAGACTATACTATGTAAAATTTGCCTTCTTCAAGAACGAAAATACAGGAACAAATCAAATTCCTGCTATTTTCAGATCTATTGTACATATTATTTCTAGAATTCGGGATCTAGAACCATAAATGTCCATAGCATATAAACAGTCTCTAATGATCTTCACTAAGTTCGGAAGAGAATTTGAGCATGACAGATTTTAGGGAAAATAAAAGATTATTATGAATCTGCCAACACCGCGGTCATTGGCACTAGCACTCATTACATAAAATGCCTCGATTTCATATTCAAAACACTTGTGCAAGCCAATGAGTGACACGATCTAAGACATGATTACTTAAATAGGACTGATTTTAAGAAATAATTATACAAAGTACCGAACCTGTCCACATAAATATGTTTACATATACCATAGTTTCATTGTCATATTTTTTATACCAAATGGTACTGATGAATAAAATCATTAATGAAATACTCTAAAAATGTTGCTAGTTTGAGAAATGCTGCTAGTTTGAAAAACGCTGCCAGTTTGAGAATCCAATTCATAATATAAAACCTCTTGCACTTAATATAGGTTCATAGCTTTAAATAACTGATGATTTGAGGCTTCAAAAGATATAATAAGAAAAATATAAAAAAATGGCATTCAAAAAAGGTGTAAAGCAAGGTAAAAGTTAAAAACAAAAACTCATCATAATAAAAAACCTATAAAACCCTAGGATAAAAAATTAAACAACCTTAGAGATAACATCTAGGTCCATCTGGGGACAAGGTTTTCCCTGTGAAACTTTGAGAACATGTTGGCCTGTGCCTTCAGAAATCTGCTAAAGTCATTTCTATCTTATTGGGCTGGAGTCTTTTTCAAAGAAAATGATATATACAGTGAATATGTACAATGACCCTTTTTCCCTTAATATGTATAAAAATGCTTTAAGAAATGTCCATTGACTGGACCTGCAATCTCCTCACCATTCAAATTTTGCAAAACAAAAGTGTTGTTTCCTAGGATCTTGATCATTGAAAAACGCCCTATCCATAAATTATCGAACTTCCCATGCTTACCTTTTTCCTCCTTTCGTGCATCCCACCTGAGAACAAGGTCACCCACTAGAAACATATCTCTTTTAACTTTCTTATCAAATCTTTCCTTCATTCTTATTTTATGCCTCTCAGCTTTATTTTCGATAGCTTCTCTCTCCTGCTACAATTGAATTATCTGAAAAATTCTTCTTCTTATATCATCAGGTTCCTCTTTTATTTCCTGCATAAATTTAATGACTGGAGCCACCAATTGAATAGGGAAAACAACATCAACTTCATATACTAATTGGAAAGGGGATGTCCCAATTGACTTCTTTCGAATTATATACCTTTCTTTTTTGAAAACCCCTTTACAACAAGTCTATCCTTGTACCACTTCTTGCCTCCATCTTCTTCCTTAGATACTTGTACCCATTTATTATGTAATGCTATTTTTCCTGTAGGAAACTCAACCAAATACGAAGTTTGGTTCCTTACCAATGAGTCCATATCCTCATTCATGCCTTGCTCCCACTTCTTTCTAGTTTGTATCTTCATTTCCTCTTCATAGCATTCTGGTTCACTAGAATCCGTCATCAATAAATAATATAGTGAAGGAGAGAATCATTCAGGGGGTCTACTTAACCTAGCAGATCTTCTTGCATTTGCAAGAGTTTGAGATACCTGCTATTTCTCTTGATTTTATGGTGCCTTTGTAACTTCATTCTCTTTGATTTCATCAAGCACTGTGTACTCTGTGTTTTCCTTTTCCTCTTTCTTTCCTTGCAACTGATCCTTGTACATAAAATTTTTATTGAATACTACATCTCTAATCCTAATTATTTTGTGATTTTCATAATCCCATAAGAGATAACCAAAATCATCAACCCTGTATCGAATAAAGGTACATGTATTGGATTTAGCCTCAAGCTTTGTTCTATTTTATTTATCAATATGAATAAATGCTTCAAAACCAAAAGTTCTCATAAATGAGTAGTTTAACTTTTTACTTGTCCATGCCTCCTTTTGAATTCCACCATCCAAAGTGCTTGAAGGCCCTCAATTTATTAAATAAACAATAATATCTACATTCACCCAAAACAATAAGGGAAACCCTCCATGCAATCTCATACACCTTGCATGTTCCATGATCATCCTATTCATATTGTGTGACATGCCATTTTCTTGTGGTGTTCCTAAAAATGTATTTTCTATGTGAATCCCATTGTATGAATAGTACTATTAAACTCCTTATTGCGGTATTCACCTCCATTATCATATATGATACATTTCAACATTTTCCCTCTCATTTTCAACCAATTCTTTTCACTTATTAAAAGTAGAAAACACATCAGATTTCTATCTAATGCAATAAACACAAGTTTTTCTAGTTGCATCATCAATAAAAGTAACATAATAACGAGAGCCACCAAGATATTGTACCTAATCCAGTCCCCATGCATATGTATGCAAAATATCTAACTTTTTCAGTCCTCTTCTATTTCCCAACCCTGAAAAATCTAACTCTCTTATTTTTTCCATAGACACAATTGTCACAGAATTCCAAATTTTCCTACTTCAGATCTGGAAGCAGTTTCCTTGGGTGGACAGTTTGCATCCCCTTCTCACTCTTGTGGCTAATCCTATGATGCCACTACATTTCACCTATTCTATGGAATCTATAGAGATAAAATAATGAGTATTATGAGGACATAAATACAACATATCTGTCATGTTTCCTTTTTCTATTACCAGTTCTCCTTTAGTAATCTTCCACCACGTTTTTCCAAACCTAGACAAACAATCTCTATCTCCCAAATTCCCTTTTGAGATCATATTTATTTTCATAGTAGGAATATTCCTGACCTCTTTTAGCAGCCACACGTTTCAATTATTTATCTTAATCTGTACCTTACTCATTCAAACAATTTTACATGGTTCATTATCCCTCAGTAAAATATGTCCAAAATCACATGGAACATAATAATGAAATAATTTCCTATGGGGAGAAGTGTGACATGAATCCCCTAAATATACTACCCAGTAATCACTAACATTATCTAATGCAATAATCCAATCATCTTGTAACACATCACCTGCTATATGTGCTTCCTAGGTAGTCTCTTGCTGCTCGTTTCCTTTATTCATTAGAGCTCTACAGTATTTATTCAGATGTCCTCTCTTACCACAGTTCTGACACTCCATCTTACCTAGTTTGGACTTGGATATGTCCTTTCTATACTTGTTGTGATTACCTATGCTCCTTCCTCTCTCCATTTGTCTTCTCGTTCTCTCCATGGTCAATGCATTACCTGGTGTCTGACTTGTGCTTTTCCTTCTCATTTTCTCACTAAGAATAACACCAACAACATCATCAAATTTAAGAGTGTTTGATCTAGGGACATAGTTTCTTATAGCCATGACCATTCGATTCCATCTTTCTGGAAATGAGAACGGGATTAGCAGAGACCTAAGCTCATCATCAAGTTCACAACTTAGATGAATAGTAATCATATTAAATTCATTTGAATGGTCAACAATAGATCCACCTTCTCACATATTCATATTAAATAAACACTTCATTAAAATTACCTTGTTGGAATCCAAGGGTTTTGCATAGAGCCTAGCCAATGCGCTCATCACACCCTCTGTGTTATTTTCTTTCAAAATATTGAAAGCCACCAATGAATTTAGGAACAACCATATTGTTCCCAGTTCCTTTGTGTCAAAAACCTCCCATTCTTCATCCTTCATAGTCGTTGATGGTTTTGTTTTCCATCCAATGGTAGGTATAGATCCTTTTGGTACAAATGGTTCTCCATTTGCATGTTCCATAACTTGTAGTTTTTTCCATTAAATTTCTCAAAGCTAAAATTTCTTTTTTCTTCCATTGGTCCAATTCAAACCAGGAACCCTCCTTTCCTGTGAGTTTACCAACCAAATAGACCTTTGTCTCTGATACCAATAGTTAGAAAACATGATCGTAGAGAAATAACAATTAAACAACTAAACGAGATGCAAATATTAAACACATTACAAGCGAGAGACAGATATAACATGGTTCACCCGAGATGGTCTATGTCCACACAGAAATTGCTAGTCCTTTATTATTATACCATCCAACAAAATGAAGGGATAAAACCTACAACAACCCTAGTGCACTTCCTATTCACTCTCTCACAGTCTCTCTCACATAATCACAGAGATTGTTTTTGCAATGCTAAAGTACAATATGAAGACTTATTACAATGCTTTCCTTTATAGGATAATTACCATGGGAAAATACCATGGGTCACCCAATACCATGGCCCCACAAATTGTTTCCCAACAAACATCGAAAATAATTTCTTTCGGGAGCTTCACCCCCAAACCCCATTTCTCGGGGGTGCGGCTTTCGAACCCCAACCGAAGGCCCATTTTCCTCTATACCCATGCAAGGGGATGATGTCCCCCTACAACCCCCATTAGGATGAGTGTACAGTAAGACTAGGGTACAAACACGACTGAAGAATAACATCTATGAATATGGAATATCACGCTCCACAACCTACAAAATTTATTTATAAATTCGTACTTATCTAGTTGCATTAGCAATTATTAGCATCTATCTGTATTGCAATGAATAGTTTTTATTGCAATGTGGGATTTTCTTATTTAACTATATGTTGCATTGAAATTGTGACCTAAGTAATTGATTCAAATTCGTTATGATTTATATGGCGTTATTAGAATTTATTTTATTTTATTTTATAAATGTATATAGTTATATAAAATCGGTGCCCATCATTCGATTTACTTATATAATGTGTCAAATGCACCCTATTATCCCTAAAGTTGAACCTAGACTACAGGGGTTCAAGCATAAAGAAATCTTTTTCAAAAATATAATTTAATGAAAATCAAGATAAAAACTGGGCTGGTATGTAATCAAAGCTATAGGAAAATCACATAATCATTAGAGAACTGTATAACATAAAACAAAATACAAAATCCAATATCAAAGGAACTACGATCATGAATTTATGAAACGAGACTGACTCTGTTATTAAAGGTTTAAAAGATAACTGTATTTCAACATAAGAATCATGTAATGGGATTCAATTGACCATATACAGGATAAATCACAAGAAATACAATTCATAAAATACACATCCAAATCATAATCATACTCATATCAAAGCAGAACCTGTATTGAATATGTAGAGTATTTCATGTCATACAGAATATCATCAAAACTGGATTTCCATCACTCCAATTGCCACCCCCTTTTCAATCTACTGACTATCCTTATATACAAAATATTTAAGTTTCTAAGATAGTTATCAGCTCCTACTTCTATGGATCGAGCAGTTTCAAAAATAGAAAGGTCAATCTCCTTTAAACAGTTTTTTAATACAAGTGTAAAATAAAAGAGACATCTGTCAAAAACAAAATTGCTTTCAAAAGGAAACTATAACTCTAAATCTAAAGACTTTTATAAGCCTCTGCCAAGATAGTTAAATCATTTAAAACCTCGGACCGTTTTTGTAACTTGGCAAACTCAGCATCTTTGTTCTCCTCCTTACTCTGAGCCTTCATGTGTTCGAGCTGCTTCTGGATGGTTATTTTTTCCATTAGAATGTTTTTAGATATTGACAGCAATTTCTGATAATCTGCCTCCTTATCCTCCAGATCTTCTCGAAGTCTTTTATTTGCTATCATTAACTTTTCTTTAATGTTCTGTAAAAACCTAGTTTGCTCCTTGTATGTCTACAAAGATTTCTTGACTTGATTTAATTATGGAGTTATTTCAATGTCTTCTTCTTTCATATGGACCTCAACTTCCTATGGAATCCTTGATGCTGAGCAATGCTCTGAATCAAATTGTTTGTTTGTGCAAAATATTTCTGGTATAAACCCCGCGAATCCATGAACATCAATGAAATTCTCATTATCTGAACAATACTGACCTTTGGATGTGTGTACAGTCTCTTCGTTGAAAGCATCATCTATCATCATGATTTCCTCACAGTCTTCATGTGCTGATTTCATCTCTGCCTGCAACTTCCTTCTTAACCTAGTCCTAGGCTTCACATCCATGCTCTCTGACTTCAACAGCTAATCATGAGCCTTCATTTTTTGAAGTTATATTCTTTAACATAACAGTTACCTTTTGGGTTTTCATCTATGAATAAAGCTTCAGGACATAAACTTTTCTGAACTGGTTTTTCTATAAAACCCTTCCCTTCTGCTACAACAACTTCAATTTTTTTTTGTGATTTGTTTTTTGCTGGTCCAAGTCTTCCATTACCCTTTTTCCTTTTTCTTTAGTCTTTTCTTCAAACCCTAGCTCTGACAGCAGATTTTCCCAAGTTCATCCTTCCTTGTGCAGTTGTGAAACAATCAATAGTTTTATTAAACCCTAATGGTATACTGAATGAGCAATATGCTCTGGATGGCCCTCACGGGGTCTTCACTTAGTGAAACTATGCCATAGCACGTTCGTTCGTGGCATATGAAACAATACCCCTATTTTCAAAAAATATTGGAAAATACCTCCAAAAATCGTTTTCTTTAACCCCCTCCAAATATGCCTTGCCGATTTTAAAAAACCCCTATTTTCCCTATATATTGCATGTATCCATTTTTTCATTTACATTTTTTATACCCCTTTATATTTCTACCTAAGGGAAAAAAAACTAAACATAAGAAAGGGCGACACTTGATAGGTGCCCTTAGGCAAATCACTTTATTATGAATTAAATTCTATCACATGATGTCAAAACAAATAAGAGAGGGTTTATTTGTACCAATCTCAAACAGTAGTGTGTAACTGCTTTAGTAACTGCTTCAAGATGTGGACACTGGATATATATCCAACTCCAGAGGCTGAGAGGCCTTTTCAGTTGTAGTAGACTTTTAAATGCTTTCATCGACAATCACGCATATTTTAGTGCTCCTTTGTTTCAGAGCTTCAACAACTTTTCTCAAAATAGTTTAAAAAATCTAGTTTGTATACATAATACTGTCATATATTTCTTAGTACTTTGACTAGCATTAGTTGAACATTTATATTACATAGAGAGACAATCTTAAGTGGAGAGCCTAGCTCTACTTCTTTCACAGTTGAACCAAATGCTTTGAGATCAAGATTGAGAACCAAAGATTTTAATTACTCTTTTTCGTTTGTGCAGGTGATTTTTGCATTGATGCACATTGAGAGTGAAATATAAGAGTACTGCAACACGATATTGGTCGACAATTAATTCCAGGTTCATATGACTAAACATTGCTTGATCTTTTTAAACATGTGAATAAGCAAATATTTAGAATTTTATTGATGTCGTCATCCCTAATAGTTCATACATTTCAATAGATAATATTTTAAGGTCACCCGATTGCGCTAGGACTATTGCAGTTGGTATATTTATTCCCTTTTGCATCTTCGATTGAGGTCTTTAAAAATTGATTATAGGAACAAATCATCGTTGATCGCCATATTTGGTCAAGGAGGCGACTGTAATGTTCTTGTAGCACTCGCTTTTTTTTAAATGTACTTATCCCTATCTGACTGGGTTCCAAAGCTATGTGTCGATACGATAGCTTGCTTGAACGAAGCTCCATAGATTCATCTAATTGCAGAAATCTTCATTGTAAAAGAACCCGTGCTCATATTAAAGTAGTTTTTCAATAAAAAAAACAACTGAATCAATAGGAGGTTTCTCGCATTTCACTAAGTCCTTTCTGTCTCTAAGGCTTCTTGCAGATAGGTGCTATTATATACTTATTAACCTGATGTTTCAATAAATAAACATATGGGGGAATAGCATTTACACCTTTGACGTGGGAGGAGAGGTAAGGGTATCGATTCATTGTTTGGATAGGAAGGCATATATTCATTCAATCCGATTAGGAAGGGCAAGGCATAGGGACCGAGTTATAGATAGCAGAAAGGATGGGGTTCCGCTCGATCACAATAGACGTCCATTAATGTTTCTTGTAATATTACAACAATGGGTACCTTTCCAAATACCTTTGCTTCATTATTTTGTCCAAGATTCATATATGCATGATATCCATTCTTAAGGGGTTAAGTTTTGACCTAGACCATGAAAAGATCCATAGAATGGCCTTATGGGTTAATCTACACAATTTATGTCGTGATAAAATTAGTATAGCGAAGTTCCTATAGGTGTTTATAGAAAGAGCATACTTCATAAACAATTGGGTCAAAAATAACTCATCCAACTTCATAATCATCAGGAACTACTCTTTCTGAACTATGTGTATGCATGATTAAGCATTCATTTGGGTCTTATGCATCATGGAATGGACATTACTTGCATGTATAATATCATCAAATGCTCGATCTTCAATTAATTTATCCTGGTGTATGTAAAAAATAAGGTTATAGGTTGGGATCAATCAATCTCTTTCTTGAAAATGAATGTTGGGTCTTAACTAAAAATGGGAGGGTAATTTTCTTTGTCTCATAGACCCAAATGAATTCTACTATCATTTCGATCCTTAATCCCCATTCATGGGAAGGCCAATGCCCAGATTGCAATTACATCCTCGGGACAATCCCCAACTACATTCAGAACACCCACCCACTACAGGACAATTGCTCACAACCCAGCATAATCTTGTCAGTGTTATTCATTCGATATTTGCTCAATATTGGGTGAGATAAATATCCTCCCTTACTCCTCTTCTCTCACCATCTCCATCTCCATCTCCATCTCCATCTCTACCCCAACTGATAATGATTGGGAATCGTTATATTACTTTTATATTCTAAAAGTTTTATAGCACATGTTTTGAAGGTGCTACAAGAACACTCATTTCTACCTCATCACAAGAAGCAGGGTAGGTTCAAGGCTAAGTTTTCTAGTAATCAATTATATACTATCGAACTTAGCCATATATTGTAGATATCACATGGTTGAATATGCTTTATAGGAGATTAACCCACCTTTTATTCATAAGACTTTCTAAATATTGTTGTTTTTATTGCACACCTATCTAGCAAGCCTCTCCCATTAATGCTCCAGAAGTCCATCTAATCTATTTGTGTTCACTATTGTAGAAAGAAACCACCACCATTAATACTGAGCTAATTTACACTCTTTTTTTTCCATGATGTGCCTTCTATGATCTTTTCTTTCCATGATGTGCCCTCTATTGTATATATTGATTTTACAATGGGTATCCAACAATGTTGACAAACATTAACAATTGTTATCTTGGTCCATTAGCAACAATTGTCGGTTAGTTCTCTATTCAAATCCCACACCATGCAATGTTCCTAATAAGACAACTATTTTTATATTGTCCTCTCATATGGTTATGTCATTCTTCAACGATTTTAAAGAAGTATTGATTCGACGACCATGCCATCGTAGCATAAATATATAATACAAGTGCTTAGCTTATTATTACTCGAGTAATTACCTCTGTATACATATTATTTACCAGCAAGAATATTTTATCCTCTGCCACAATGGATAAATTTCACCATATGGAGGAGTTTAGGAAGTAGTAAACAAATACGCAGGTCCCAGGTTAAGATTTTATCGTCTACCACAATGGATGAATTTCACTATATGGAGGAGTTTAAGAAGTAGTAAGGAAATACGCAGGTCCCAAGTTAAGATTTTATCCTTTGCCACAATGGATGAATTTCACTATATGGAGGAGTTTAAGATGTAGTAT